>LR999965.1:80416110-80667492 GCA_905220375.1 Tachina fera | reverse complement strand
GCTTCACAATATGTGAAATTCATGGAAGAATATGAATCCTTGCAACATATGGTAAAATTAGGTGAGTATCCTCAAGCAGTGCCAGAAAATTCTTATTTTCTCCCACACCATGGTGTCCTTAGAGAAAGTAGTAGTACAACTAAATTACGTGTAGTTTTTGATGGGAGCAATCCGAAACCTCCTCAGCCTTCACTTAATGAAGAAATCTCAGCAGGGCCCGCCCTACAAAATGATTTATCAGCAATCATTTTAAGATGGCGAAGGCGTCGTGTAGCATTTACTGCCGATTTAGAAAAAATGTTTCGCCAGATTAATGTGTGCAAGGAGCATCAAAACTTTCAATGCATCCTGTGGAAGGATAAAACAAATAAAATTTGTATATATTCCCTCAGTATAGTTACTTACGGAACGACCTCGGCTCCTTATTTAGCCATAAGAGTGTTACAACAGCTTTCGACCGATGAAGAAACCCGTTTCCCGAGAACTTGTAAAATTCTTCGTAACGACACTTACGTTGATGATGTCATTTCAGGCGCAGATAGTTTTGAAGAAGCTTATGAAATACAAAAAGAATTGTGCTTTCTTTTAAAGTAAGGGGGATTCCGGTTGCGAAAATGGAATTCCAATTCCATAGAACTGATTCAACGCATACCTGAAGAATACCGTGAAAAAACAGGATTTATTTTCAATACAACAGAGAAGTTCGTCGAAAACACTCGGTTTATATTGGGATACGTCAAACGACTATTTTTTCTTCATTATTAATTTTAAATTTTTTGAAATCATTACTAAACGCAGTGTAATTTCAGACGCAGCTAAATTCTTTGATCCATTGGGATGGCTATCCCCTACCACAATAATTGCTAAAATCATCTTTCAGCAACTTTGGAAAATTAAAATCAACTGGGAAGATTCTCTTCCTGAGGAAATTATTCTAAGGTGGACTAAATTCAGAGCCAGTCTGAAACATTTGGAAGACATAAAAATTCCAAGGTGGCTAGGCTATACACCTGAGGGCGTTACTATTGAACTCCACGGTTTTAGTGATGCCTCCAAATCAGCTTTTGCTGCCGCAGTATACACTCGTCTAGTAACAAAAAATGGCAGAGTAATTGTTAGTTTATTGCAGGCTAAAACGAAAGTAGCTCCCTTAAAATCAGAAACCATTCCAAGGCTTGAACTAAGCGCCGCTACATTATTGGCAAAATTAGTACAGTCCACAAAAACAAATTTCAAAATAACAATAAATAGCGTCACATATTGGACGGACAGCACAATAGTACTTGCGTGGATTAAACATTGCTCGACGAGGTTGGAAGTCTACGTAGCAAACCCGGTAGCAACTATTCAAAGGCTTTCAAACGCCAATGATTGGAGGCATGTTCCATCTAGTGACAACCCGGCAGATTGTGCATCAAGAGGACTGCATCCTGAAGAATTAATTAACTACAATAACTGGTTTAACGGGCCCTCTTGGCAACAAAACGGTCCAGAAATGGGTGAGAAGGCCACCCGGTAGAAACTACTACTCACGCAACTGCAACAAAAAATCCCATTACTTCAAATTCTTCTAATATTTTGCAATATCCAGAAATCACAACGAAATATTTAAAATGGTCAACTACTTTACGCGTGACGTCATATATTCTTAGATTTCTTAATAATATCAAACAATCTCTGCAAAAACGAGAAAAAGAATATGGCTTTCTTAAAACATATGAACTTAATTATGCACGTCTTCGACTGATCAAAATAACTCAAGCAGTATCGTTTGCTAAAGATTTTCGCTGCATAAAATCGAAAAAACCGTTACCGATCAATAGCACAATCCTGAAACTTTCACCGTTTTTGGACGATCATGATATTTTACGAGTTGGTGGCGGTATTTCAAATGCTGATATTTCATTTCAAATAAAACATCCGATTTTATTATCTAAGCATAATCCGCTTTCGTTACTTATATTTTCAGAAGCACATCAGAAAACGCTCCATGGTAGCCTTCAACTAATGCAGTCGTACATTTCACGCCACTATTGGATAATTTCAGCACGACAATTAGCTAAATCAGTACAGAGAAAATGCATCGTTTGCTTCAAGTATAAAACTCAATCATGCCAACAACTAATGGGGAACCTGCCTACTGTTCGTCTGCAGCCAGCACGCCCGTTTAAACATAGCGGATTGGATTATGCTGGACCTATTTCTATTAAAGTGTCATCATTACGGTCTACATCAACATCAAAGGCCTACATCTGCTTCTTCATTTGTATGTGTACTAAGGCTATACATTTGGAAGCCGTGTCAAGTTTAACAGTAGACGCATTCCTGGCAGCATTTCGTAGATTCACTTCTAGGAGAGGTTTATGTACAGATTTGTACTCCGATTGTGGCACGAATTTTGTAGGCGCAAACAAGCAACTACAAGTACTTTATCAGCGAAATAAGTTATCCCTTCCTGAACATCTTCAAGAAACAATGGCAAACGAAGGCACTAAATGGCATTTTATACCTCCAGCTTCACCACATTTTGGCGGACTGTGGGAGGCTGGAGTGAAGTCGACTAAGCATCATCTGCGCCGTATCATCAAAAATCGTCTACTCACATATGAGGAATTTAGCACTTTGCTTACGCAAATCGAAAGCTGCCTCAATTCACGCCCGCTCTGCACCATGTCAGCAGACCCTGCTGATAACAATGTTCTAACGCCAGCACATTTCTTAATTGGGGAGCCAACTAATTGCATTCCAGATGAAGATCTTCTTGATAAGTCTATCGACCGCCTATCACGTTGGAAAGCAATACAATGTTTACAACAACATTTTTGGAACCGCTGGCACAAGGAGTTTTTATGTCGCCTTCAGTCACGGCCAAAATGGAACACAATTAAAGAAAATATTAAAGTCGGAGATGTAGTACTTTTACTTCATGAAAAATGCGTTCCTGGTCAATGGCCTCTGGCAAAAGTTGAAAAGCATCATACAGGCAGTGATGGTTTAGTATGAGTAATAACACTATACTGTAATAAAACGTACTTGAAACGACCCATCTCAAAGATATGCCTTTTACCGTCGACAACAGCTAATTAGCTAAGGGAAGTACTTTCCTTCATGAGTATCGCAAAAAAAATGCCGTTTTTTTTGGTGGGGAGAATGTTCGAGATATTTCATTTCAAAAGAATGCACTCATCGCCTACTCTGAACAACTTTTAAGTTCCACAACATGAAATAAACTCTCTCTTGCCTTGCTTTAATGTCATATTTAGTGATTGCTGTAAATATGTATGTATATATGGAAATATGTAACAGATCAAGTAAGAAAGGTTAAACACACAACTATTCACATACATCTGCGTATAAGCAGGTAGAAAATCATACCATCAACGGTTTATTATTGATCTTTTTACTTTTTTATAATATCACTTCACTTCTTTAAAATCGTTTACATGAATAAGATGCAGTTAAAATAAATATTAATAATAAAATTTAAAGTACACATAATAAAATATATGAAGTTTAATAAAATTACACTTAAATAACAACTTTAATTTTTCTTACTGAAACCCAGAACTTTTGATATGATAATCTAATTAGATCAGAGACGAATAAATAAACCATTCTCCTACAAGTACGTTTTTCTAAAAAGTACTTTTCTTAAAAACGACCTTTTCATAAAATGTGCTTTTCGAAAAAGTTATTTTCCTAAAGTACTTTTTCAAAAAGTACTATTTTTTTATAAAAAGTACTAGCAGGTGTCGGCTTATTTTTTATAAGCATTCGTATGCTTTTAGAATTTTTAGTCTATCCACCGTAGTTTCTGAGATATGATGATACCGATTTGACCCTTTTCCCCCTTTTCGCGTTCAAATTTCGAAAAATTCCTTCTTAGTCGATCTATGCATCGGAAGAGGAACCTACACACCCAATTTCAGTTTTCTAGCTATTGTCGTTACCAATAAAATCTCCTTAAAAAATTTAGTCTGTACTTTGGACTATTTGTATTTTTAATTTAATCGCGAATTCTATTTTCATTTCGTTTGCGAATTTTATTTTTAAGCTTGCGGGACTTTTATTCTGCGAATTAAAAAGAATAATATTTTACAATATTAAGAATAAAATTCGTTCCAATTAAATTCGTTTGCGAAAGAAATCAATTTGAGCACTCTTCCTACCCTGGAATTTTCTCTTTCTAACTTTTCGTAATTTTTCTATAAATTTTGTAAATAAAGCGTCATTAATTTTTTACTTATTCGATGTACCGTCGGTACATACATGTAAGTATTATAGTAGTGGATATTATGTTACTCTGTTTTTACTTTCTACAGTTGATTTGACTTTCCTACATTTGTGGTTGCCAAGTGAACAGTGATTGTCAAAAAGAAAATATTTTTGTCACGTGCCCATGATGAATTACGTGAGTATATAAATATACATATATGAGTATGTATGAGCTCATGTATGGAAATATATGGGATTATAAATAGCAAAACTATTATATGTATATAAATTGATATGGACTAATATATGAAATGTATTATAATATATTAGCTCATATATGCGGATCCATATATAGAAACAAGATGTAATATATGATGCCATATAAAAATGTATGCATACATGATATCTCACATAAAATCGCATTAGCAATCAAAAAGCTTGAATTTTATCAATTCGATCTTTTTCTCTTTTTTATCACTGGTGAATTGGAAGTCTATTAGAAAATACATACGGTATGTACAGTTTATATGCGTAGAACCGCAAGGTTTAAAAAATTAAACCTCGTGTAACAAAAATATCTTTTTTGTAGGATTTTATATATGTATGTGTGCTTATTTAATAAATGAAATAATCAAAGAGATAATTCAGTCATTGAATTATTATTAATTTTTTAAAAATTAATATATCCTCATATATATTAAGAAACAAAATTCATATAACTGCCAAAAATAATATTAACAAGTAAGAGTGCTATATTCGGCTGTGCCGAATCTTATATACCCTTTACCAAAGTGCTTTTTGTAGTATAGAGATACATACATAAGCACATACATAAAGTTTAAACAAAAATTAAGTAAGAATTTTACCTACCCTACAAGAAATGAATGACTGAAACTAACACAAATAACAATTTTTTACTAACACACAACAATTTTTCATTCGATTCAACATTTATTATAGATGCTCTACTCTAACATATATACTAGAGTGGAACATCTAATGTACATATGTCAAAATTTTTAAAATATTGAATTTTACTGAAAATAATTTATAGTTCGTTCGGTTTTTAAAATTAAAATGCATAAAAGTGTTAAAAAATTATGGTGTTTGTGAAAAAGTAAGATAAAAACAATAATGAATAAAAGAAATTTTATACTGTTTAATTAAAAATATACATACATATGTATGTATGTATTCGTTTCTTTTCCAATTTTTGGATATTTGGAAAGGGGAAAATGCGTTGTGAAGAAGGCGCAATTCATGCAGTATGTGGAAGTTTATTAAAGTATTGAAAAATATAAGTAAAATAGTGCATAAAAGTTTAATTTAATATGTATATTTATTTTCTAAATTTTAGATATTTGTAGAGAGCAAGGTGCGTTGGAGATGAAAAGATAGGAGAGCTATATACCGCTTAAGTCATTTGGTGATTTTGTATATTTGTATTTTTTGTTTGAAATGCTATTTACTTATGTATTTTAGAGTTATTTTTGTAATAAGAAAGCAAATAAAATTAAACAAAAAGTATTATAAATTATATTTTTTATTTAAAAGTTACATTTTACCAGTTTCTACGTAAATATTGACTAGTAATAGGTGACTAGTTGCCTTGTAACCATTGACTAGTCATAGTTCACCAATGCTTATGTAATCTGTGACTGGCAAAAACGTAGCAGAGTAAGCAGTTCAGATATATGTGTTTTAATTAAGTGAAATTAATAAGTTAGAGAGAGAGAAAAAATTACACGTACACAAATGTTTTGGTAATTTTTTTCACCAAGCCCCTAATAAACTAACTGGGGCCAGTGACCGAAGTTGTAGTCGTCGCTACTAGTCAAATCACTAGTCAATTGGCTGGTAGCCTTCCTGTAGGGTAGTTACTTTTATGTACAAAAAAAATTATTTTCAAACCCTTAAATTATAATTTTAGATTTTTGTGGTTTTTACTGTGTATGCTCTTTTATTCATATAAACACAAATACACATCAATTTAAATTAGTTCTGTCCCCTTTAAAAAAAACCTCCAGGTAGTTTTGAAATTAAAAATTTGAATACAGCATTAAAAGAATTACTGATTGGCTAATGCTGCATGCAAAACTACCTGGGGTTTTTTTATGAATGCGCAAAAACACTAACTGTAATTTAAAATGCGCTACATTTTGTTACGTATGTTAATTAATTTACGAAAAGTTTATAATCATTATTATTATTAATAATAATAGTTATAATAATAATAATTTTAATTATTGCTTTTTTTAAATATATTTTACTTAGAATGTGTAAGTAAATACATGCTGTAAAATTTTGATACAAAATTTTATTCGAAAATACAAATGTGACATATTTAGCCGAGTTGAATACATTTCTAAAGGTGGGGTCACTTTGGGGAAACATTTGAAAGCAAACATCAAATATTAGCTTGCTGTAATGTGACCATAAAATAATTATTAGCAGCAAACAAAAACTAGCTGTTATCTGGCAAGCAAAATAATTTGCTGGCAAATAAAATAATGTGAACACAAGACAACAAATATTTTCGTAATTTTTCAGCAAAGAATTATTTGATATTACAAAGTTTTTGTAAGAACAAACAATGGCAAACATATGTACAAAAACTTGTATCTTGCATCAGCGACTCCCATGAGAACTATACTATGTGTTCCTAAAGCACCCCACACACGATTCAATTTAATTTTCAATTGAGTCGGTTGTTGTCCAAGTCAAAGCGTGTATGGCTTTGTCAATTGATTAGTTTGACAGTTGTCGAATTGGTTGAAGAAAAATCGAAAGATTTTGATTTTTCATGTTGATTAGTAAATCTTTCAATTCGATTGTGCTCGAGACTCTCGATTAGCTGTCAAAATTTATGTCTCTAGCTTTATTTTGTATAGAAAAAGCTATGTATTTTTAAAATTGTATTTAATTTCATTGAATTTTAAATAAAAAATATAAAAAAATGAATGAATGCAGTAGAAATTGTTAATTTATAAATTGTAATTGTGAAAAAATATAAATTTGACAGTTGAATGAAAATCTTTCAATTCATTTTATGAAGTGTGTGGCCAAGAATCAATTCAATTGAAAATGGGATGGAAACGTGTATGGGATTCCAAATGACCTGACTGATAATGTTTTCTTGGAATGAAATTGATCCTTTTGAGCGTATTTCGTTTGTTGTTGTAGAATAGCACACAAAATTCTAGGTAAGTAATAAAACCATCCCTTAAAAACATATGTATGTATATGTATGCGCCTTGATGTGAATTCGCACGGATATTTTTGTTATTTGTATTGCATTCCAGTAACAAATAAATAAAAAATAACACTTGTGGGATGTTAACAAAAAAAATTATTTTAAGCCTAAAAAACCAAAAAAAAATTATGAAATCAAATATTCCTTTAATTATGGAAGTCAGTTCTCGTTGTACATTCATAGTGAACACTCGATTTAGCGGAGTTTTTATTTAATACTAAACAAAAAAAAATCAAATGAAAAAATTTCGGAATACATATTGTTTTGGATAAATTAAGCTTTATTTGCGTTGCTAATATTTTTTTACATAGTTATAAATAACGAAAACAAAAAAAACCGCAAACAAAAATACCAAAACAAACAAACAAGGTGCCCTTGAGGAATACTCTATATGAGTACCTCAAAAAGAAATAACTGTGAAGTGAGTTCTAATGACAGAAATGCTTATTTTACTGTGAGTTCTAAAGCTCTTAATGAAAATAATAAAAATAAAAAATCTGATGATAGACTTACTGAGAGCTCTGAAGCTCTTAATGATAACAAAATAAATAAGAAATCTGATAGTAGACTTTTTTTTAACGACGACGCCACTTTTTCGTCAGCGATCAACTTCGCTTTGTCCAATGCCAACTAGTGATTCGTTAACATTACCGTTGCCTAGTACTTCTACATTTAACTCAGCGATATCATCCGCTTCGGGCTCGTGGTCATCACTTAACCAAGTTTTTACTGAAGTTAAGAGCAGCCCAAAACCCAAGGTCCAAGTGGGAATGGACAGATATATAACAGTGGTAAAGCGCGGACGAAGCCCAAAGTCTTCGAAAATTTCATCTGCTCCAAAAATGTCTAGGGATAACAGCGCATCCTCTATTAACCGTCAATATCGTTTTCAAATATTACAAGTTGACAACAACAAACACGATGTATCTACGAACAAAACATCCAAGCCGCCTCCAATCTATTCAAACGCTCTTATAAAAAATTTAATTTCAGTCATTGGGGAGAATAAATTTCGCATCGTTCCAATAAAACGTGGTAACATTGATGAAACCAAAATTCAAATTTATGAAGAAACAGATTTTTGCAAACTGATTACTGAATTTGAAAAAAGTAAAAAAAGTTTCTACACATATCAGCTTAAAAGTGCTAAAGGCCTGCAGATCGTATTGAAGGGCATCGATTCCTATGTTGCTCCGGAAGAAATAAAAGATGCACTCGTCCTCCAGGGATTTAAGGTAAAAAATTTATCTAACATAATAAATAGCGAGAAGATTCCCCAACCTCTATTTCGCGTCGAACTTGAGCCAAACAATATAAAATTGAAAAAAAGCGAGACTTATCCAATTTACAATTTAAAATATCTCTTATACCGAAAAATAGCAGTTGAAGAACCACACAAGCGTTCTGGACCCGTACAGTGCCATAATTGTCAATAATATGGTCACACAAAAACTTACTGCAAGTTACCTTCAGTTTGTGTTATCTGCGGTGAATTGCACGGTACTGCTGGTTGTACTAATCCTAAAGATCTAGCAGAAAAAAAAATGTAGTAATTGTGGAGGTAATCACACCGCTAACTACAGAGGATGTCCTGTCTACTCTTTCGTTAAACAGACTATGGGGCAAAAACTTAAATTAATTAAACTTTACAACAAATATGACTAGCATGATGCAAGAAATGCTACGAATGCAGTCTATACTGCTTCAAGCATTAGTTAACAAGCCATGAACACGTTAAAGATAAGTTTCTGGAACGCAAACGGCATTCGCCAGCATAAAAATGAACTTGAGCACTTCCTCACGGAAAAAAATATTGATATAATGTTGGTTTCCGAGACTCATTTCACTTCAAGAAGTCTATTCAAAATTAATGGCTACATTTTATATGATTCAAAGGACCCAAGAGGAAGAGCTTGCGGGGGATCAGCAATTTTAATAAAGTCAAGACTCAAGCATTACATTCTTGACAACATTTGTGAAAAACATCTACAAGCAACGAATATTTGTATCGAAAATTTTTGCACAAATTTTGTCATATCATCAATTTACTCCCCTCCTAGATTCGCAATTACTGAGGATCAATACGAGGATTTCTACAAATCTCTTTGCACTTGTTTCGTAGCAGCTGAAGACTATAATGCAAAACATATTTTCTGGGGTTCGTGTCTTATCACACCTAGAGGACGAGCATTGTTCAACACAATTTAAAAAATGGGCATGGACGTCATTTCGAGTGGGGAGCCCACTTACTGGCCTACTGACATACATAAAATTCCGGATGTTATAGATTTTGGCGTCATGAAAAATATTTCTAGGGAATTAATTCATGTTGAAGCTTCCCTAGATCTATCGTCCGATCACTCTCCCACGATCGTTACAATCTGTAGCCCACTGAGAAGTGCTCTACCTCACCCATATGTGAAAATGGTCAGTCGTGTTAATTGGATGCGATTCAAAAAAGATCTTAGTAGTCATTGCACTGAAAACATTAAGCTAAGAACTCATGACGATATTGAATCTAATATTGCTAATCTTAACGAAAATATTAAGCAGGCAGCTGAACATGCCACTTCCTCCCATCCGCAGACTGGGTTTAACAGAATATATTCTACAGATATTGAACTTCTCGTATGTGCAAAAAGAAGAGCTAGAAGGGAATGGCAACAGCACAGATCACCCCAAAATAAAATTAGATTAAAAGATTGCACTAAAAGACTCCAAGAACTGCTTGCATATGAAAAAACTGCATCTCTTAAAAACTATCTGGAAAATCTCGATGTCACACCAGCATCTAATTATTCTTTGTGCCGCGCTGCGAAAAGAATTAAAACACCCGTTGAGTTTAAACCACCTCTACGCACTTCTACCGGAGTTTGGGCCAGGAGTGATATTGAAAAAGGTAACTTGTTTGCAAAGCATTTAAAATCCATATTTACCCCAAACACATGTACTGGTGTTGTTGATTTCCCGAGTGTAGTTGCGCTACCCCCTCGACCCATAAAATTTAAAATGTGTGATGGACAAAATCTAATTGCTGAACTCAACCCGAAGAAAGCACCGGGTAATGATGGAATTAGTAACCAAATGCTAATAAAATTGCCTCGTATTGTAATTAGAATCATGTTATTCATTTTATATGCCATTTTACGACTGGAGTATTATCCCCACAGCTGGAAGCTTGCCAAAGTTAAAATGATTCCAAAGCCGGGCAAAGATCTTACCAAGGCAGAATCATACAGGCCAATAAGTCTGCTATCAACAATGTCAAAACTTTTCGAAAAACTGCTCATGTCAAAATTGTCCCCAATTCTAATTGGTAGTGGGTGTATCCCAGACCATCAGTTTGGTTTTAGAAGTCAGCATAGCACTATTGAACAAACGCATAGATTGGTTCAATGTATAAGAAGAACATTTGAAGAAAAGAAGTACTGTTCTGCACTCTTTATTGACGTTTCGCAGGCATTTGATAAAGTGTGGCATGAAGGCCTAATTTTAAAATTAAAATCATATCTACCAATAAATTTGGTGAATTTATTAGAAAGTTACATTACTTCCCGGAAGTTCACGGTTGTGGAAGGAGAATTCATGAGTGTGCCCGAAACTATATCATCCGGTTTGCCACAGGGGAGCATACTGGGGCCAGTTTTGTATTTAATTTATACTTGTGATATGCCTTTGAGCAGCAATATCCATACATCTACGTTTGCCGATGATACAGCCTACCTTGGTATACACCTTGATCGACGACTTACTACATGGAAACACCATATTGACTCAAAGCTAGTACAAATGAAACTTAAACTAACTCAGATATATTGGCTGATTGGTAGAAACTCAACACTCAGCCTAGACTGCAAACTTTTATTATACAAGTCGCTCTTGAAGCCAATATGGTGCTACGGAATTCAGTTATGGGGCACTGCTTCAGCTTCTAACGTCGACAGAATCCAACGAAGGCAAAATAAAATTTTACGTTTGATAACATCGGCTCCATGGTACATAAAAAACTCAAATATACATCGTGATTTGAATATGCCACTAGTGATTGAAGAAATAGCAAAATACGCAGGCAAATATTTAACAAAACTCGAGTCACATCCTAATCCGCTTGCTCGTAACATCTTGAATTTTACTGGCCACATTCGCTTGAAAAAGAAGGACACAAGGGCTCTTTTACTCAACACTCCAGATGGGATTGCTTGAAAATATTTTTTTTCTCTCTTTTTTTGATTATCACTACTTATGTATTATTTATAACTATCACTAAGTTTATGTCCGACAGTGGTCGGGCCTAATACTTATATTTTAGATTTGAGATTTGAATACTTATTGTTAGTTCATAATTGAAGATACAATAAATAAATAAATGTATTAAAAAAAAAATTACAAAACACGTTTCAGCAAATTGAAATACGATGAATCAAAACAATTCACGAATTCCATTTGCAAGAAAGTGTCGTATAAAGGGCAGAGATCTACATCAATCGACACCACACACAGTGGACCAACACAGAAGAACGCTGATGATGAAGGTTTAGTGGCCTAGCAGAAGTTAAGTATACGAGTTTTTCATCGCTCTTACTACGTAAGAGAACCAATTCATGTTTACCGCTGAGTATAATTTTATTATAGTCTTCAGCGAAACCTAAAAATAGTTTCAGTGGTACATAGAAATTAAAGTGTCCATTTGAAATATCCAAATCATCGAGTTTGTTCCATCCTGCATTGTACAAGCCAACACTTTCTGTTGGTGATAAAGAAACAAAATTTTTTAGGCTGCTTGTAATCGCTAAATGTCTTGTATGATCAATTTCTATACCATTAAGTTCATATCGAATTTCGTCAAAGAGATGTGCCACAAAGTTATTTTTTAATTTTAGATTTAAAAACGAAGATATTTTGCTGTCATTATCATCTATAATACTTCCCTCAACATATATGTAGCTTTCGCTGGGTAGCACATATAAGTCTTGATTTTGTATTGAAATTCGAATCTCATCGTTATTGTTGAAGGATTGTAGGTATGGTGTATATGTGTGATAGTAATTTTTAATAATACTCTCGTCTGATTGATGTTTTTCTAGAACATCTAGTATGTAACTCATTTCTTTGTCAATTTTAAATTGAGAGACTTAAAAAAATTTTTATTTTCTTGCGTCAAAAGTTTTTTGTGTAATGATCGCTTTAATTGTGGTTTGGTTTGCAATAGTGTTTTATGAGTGTATCCAATTTTATCCTTAGATTGCTTGACGTTGTATATTATCATTATTTGCTAGATCTCAAATGTATTCGTGTTTAATTTCCTCTCCTCGGAAATTAATTAAATCACCGTTCTGGTCAATTATGCGTAGAGTAAGGGAACTTATCTCTCGGCAGTTAACTGGCAAATAGATAAGATTTCGAGGAATCTCAACAATTTTATACCCCCGGGGGGACATTGATCGCAAATTCATGTAATGTGTGTGCTTGTGAGTTATTCGTATATGTGTTAACCACTATACTACATTCAACACGCAAGATATTCACGATGAAAATATTGACTGGTAGATCTGAGTAATGGTCTTGGTTAGGAGCTAGAATTTTCTTATTGAATCCAAAAAGTTTTCCAATTGTATTATCTTTGTTAAAGTATATGGGATGCTTAGAGCTATTAACTCTAACTTGCATTGTATTGTTATTAGCTTCTATATCAATTTTATTTTCCGGACAATACTGCTTATAGTTATGTTTAATATAATCAACTATATCATTCAATTCATAAGATCCTATTGGTATTTTAATTACATGCGCACCAATATGAAATATATTGTTATAATCATCAACATTGGGAATGCTATTATATGAATGAAAATCAGTTAGAGCACATTCATATTCACCATCCAAACGAATAGGAGGAAAGTAGTATTATTATAACTCAGATGAGTTTGAGCTAAGAGTAAGTGTTATTGACATTATGGTTGTCTGATTACAAATAAGTAAAATTAAACACAGCACTTTGTATAAAAAAGGAAGTTTATATTTTATTTAAATATATTAGATACAAATATAGACTTATATATACACACTTAACTACAATATTTCATTTTTATTGATCCAAGAATTATGTTGATTGGAAAATCCTAACCATTTAACATATGCCTTCTCTCCTTTAGTTTTAAGAACTTTTTCAACTAGATATGTATTTGGATATCTAGTTTTTGAAAGTTCTTCATCATAGAACCCACCTTTGATAGGATTACCACGATAGTTTTCTAATATGTATGTGGCTGGATATGTATTTTGAACTCTTTTAATCGTGAAAATTTCTGTGGTCCAATTTGGTGTATATCCTTTTTAAAAAACATGTTTATATTTACTTATGCGTACATGATCTCCCACATTGAGCTTTGTTAATTTGAATAGTTTTAAGCGGTTATATACCGTGTTTAATAGTTTTTTCTCATTTTTATAGTTAACTTGAATCGGTGGCATTTTGATGGTGCGATGAATTTTCTTATTATATGTATTAATCAAGTCTTTGTAAATGTCGAGCCAGTTATAAGACCCATTAAAGCTAAACTCTTTCCACATCATTCCTTTTAATGTTCTGTTAAATCGTTCTAGTATTGATGATTTCATTCTGCTATATGTTGAGTAGTGATTAATGTTGTATTTATTCATCAATTTTCCAAAGTGTTTATTGAAAAACTCTTTACCATCGTCGGTTTGCAAGTTTTTTGGTATTCGCCCTCGTTGAAAAATATTCTGCATAGCCTGGGTTGTTTCCAATGTAGTCTTTCTTTTCAAGGGTACTGAAAAGAATAGTCTGCAGAATAGTTCCCCATTTCAACTAAATCAGCTTGCCAAAGATCATCTATTCCTTTCATAACAACTCTTCGACGTGGAAACTTTTTTCGTGCTTGCTTATGCAGTTCATTCACTAAATTTCTTTTTGAAGTCATTATTTAACGTATTTTGAATTTTAAGGGATACGTTGAGTTCAGAGTGGGTTCATTTAAGTACTGTCGACCATCATATTTCTTACATACCCATAAATTAACTCATTTATCTTTTTAATTTCTTTTTCAAAAAATAGTTTCATACTTAAAATTTTTTCCTGAATTTCATTGAGTTTTTGACTTAAGCTCATGTTGATTTCATCTCAAACCTCTGGAATTTGACTTTGCAGAAGCAATTTATTAACAACGTCGTTTTCATCCAAAGCTTTTGCCACATTTTTGATTCTTTTGTTTTGAACGTCAATGTTATTAGTTTTATCCATAACGAAGCCCAGCAGCTTAGGAACATTTTTCACAAAAACAGTAGCAGTTGTATCATTAAGATAGTGCCCGAACTTATCGATGGACATGATATATGCAGATAAATATTATTCTATATTTTTTGCTTCATATAACTCTTTGATAATTGAGACAATTTCGTTATTGTGATTAGTATGACCTGCAGCTTGTGATGCTAACAATAGCCTAAGGCGATCTACCAACCCATTAGGATTATCCCAGTATATATAGTTAGCTTTGTATGGGTTTAGTTTCATCAAACCCTTACCCTTGTAAGGACTTTTTATTGTATGTAGTGATGACGAAGTTGATGAGTTTTTTTTTACTTTCTTTCTTAAACAATTTACTGATAATATGCTCGTACCTTTGATTTGTCCATCAGGTCTATAATCTCTTTTGTATGCATTTGTGCTCACTAAAATTTTCTTATATATATCTAATTCATGTTTAACATAATATTTTGGTGTTTTGTGAAATAGTAAAGAAAATAAACCTGGTGTAAAGGCCCATATTTGATTTCCAATCACTATTTTATCTTCACTTTAAGTTTAATACTACTATTGCCAAACTTCCATTCATTATTTAAACCTTTATGTGGACCGTATAGAGTATCTAATTCGTTTCTGCTTTCCAAGAGTGCTAGGTCAGTATAACTCTTATTATTATCTGAATTGTCTGGATTTTCCGATTGAGAGTAAAAATCATCGTTGTCATCATCATCATCATCAGTATCAACATTATCAACCTTGTTTGCGTTTCGATTACTAAGTGAGACATTTTTATTGCATAACGTTTCTTCAACAAGTTTCTTTGGAGTACTTGCCTCTAACTTAACTGATTGTTCGTTGAATGGAAAATTTGAATTTTTATAAACTTTCGTTTTAAATTCATCTCTTTCTGATTTAATACTTTTTTATTATTTTTAGAACTATTCACAAATTCTGTTAATGGTTCTATTATTGGTTTAAATGTATCCTTGAATTGCTCATGTGTATCTGCTTCATCAACTTTTATACTACGAAATTTTTTCTTTAAAACATTTCTTGTCTTTATTAGCTCTTTTAAAACTTTTTCATCCATTTTCAACTATTAGATACCAGATCAGGTATCAGCTATCAGATCAGGTATCAGGTCAGCTATCCGATCAGGTATAACTTATCAGATCAGGTATCAGATCAGCTATCAGATCAGGTATAAGATCAGCTATCAGATCAGGTATTGGGGTATCAGATCAGGTATCAGCTATTAGATCAGGTAACAGATCAGCTTTCAGATCAAGTATGGTAAATACTTTAGTAAGTAGTACTATGCGCAAGGCCAAATTAAGTACTAAGGTTTTACTTTTATGTAGAGTAATTTATATCGTTATAAAATAGTCGAATTGCTTTCTATAGCGGCCATTGTTTAAGTCATTAACTCATATCGCTGGCAACATGATCACTATAAACGTGCTTCATGTTTGTCTCATCTTGTTTAAACATTATAATCACATTTGCATTGTCTCTTATTAAGTGCTTGGGGATTCTCGTATAAGTTTGGCACAAGTAGAATGAATCAACATCCTTATGTCGTCCCATGCAAAAATATGCTCGTATATTATTTTGCTTCTCGCATGCAACATCATCAAAGATCATAATAGAATTAGTTTTCGCTTCGTCAGGAGGAATAACTTTTTCATTATCTGTAAATGTGTAGTATCCCATCCCTTTAATTGGTGAAATTAATCGCTTTAAGTATTCATATTTTGGTTGATAAAGGGATTTTGAGTATAAGATGTTTTCAAACTTGAGTCCATTAGGACTTTCTAGCAAGCTAATCATAACATTAGTCTTTCCACAATTTGATGGTCCAACTATTAGAGCACGAATAGAATTTGGTAAGAGAGAGAGCTATGTTTTATTTTAGATCTGATTTTCGTTGAAGCATCAATATTGCGAATCACAATATTTTTATGTTGTTTTACTAATTGCATTCTTATAACTAATTGAATTTCACAAATGTTACTTTTATTATAGAAAAAAAATAAAATAAGATGCTTATACATTATAACAAAACGTTTAGTTATAAAAAACCAGTCGTTGGAAAAGGTTTAGTGAATAAAGTAATTAACTCTCTGCCTGTTGAATTACACCTCCCTAGATATCAGTTTTGTGGACCCGGAACAAAATTAAAAAAAACGTTTAGATCGCGGTGACAACGGAATTAATTTATTAGACGCCGCATGGTGATAAAATTCTTGAAAATAAAGCTTAAGAACGAGTTCTTGCAAAAGATAGCAGTCTTGCAGAAAAATCGTTTGCGTATATGGTTACTAACGCAATGAAAGCCAAAAGAAAACTTGGTATGGGATTGAAGAAGGTTGCAAAAAAAAGTGAACAAAATGGAAAAAAGCTGTTCAGTACATCAATTAAAAATGCAACAAAAGTACTGAAGAAGGAAAAACCTCAAGACATTAACTCTGCAATTAGGATTGCACGTAAGGTTATCAACAAGTCGTTAAGGGGAAAAAATCGCAAGTTGTAATACCACGCATAATTAATGTTCCAAATATTGGTGGCTTCTTACCTTTGGTACCTATTCTTACTGCTCTGAGTGCAATTGGTAGTCTTTCTACTGGCGGAGCATCTATATCAAAAGCAATAAATGCTGCAAAGAATGCCAAACAACAACTTGATGAAGCAACTAGACATAATAAAACAATGGAAGCAGTAGCAATGGGGAAAGGTTTTTACCTTAAACCATATAAGAAAGGATATGGATTGGTTTGTCAAGAAAAACAAAAAACCAAATTTTTTCGTAATGCTACCCAATAAACCCCTATCTGATGTTGATTTGAGAAACTTTTCAACAAACATTCCATACTTTAGAGGAGTTTTCATGTTGGATACACTACCAAAACGATCGAGAAAAAAAGAATGCGGAATCATTAATTTGGATTTATCAAGAGGACCTGGAACCCATTGGGTAGCATATTATAAAAACAATGAACATAACGAATATTTCGACAGTTTTGGAAATTTACAACCTCCATTAGAATTAGTTAAATATCCAGGCAAAAATATAAAATATAATTACAATCAATATCAAGATTATAATTCATTTAAATGTGGACATTTATGTCTTCAATTTCTTTACAAAATAAGTGAAAAGAATAAATAAATAACACACACACAAAAATTTTTTTAAATTTTGCTGTTTTATTAATGAAAAAAGTTTATAAAATATAGTTTCTACATATTATACCCACTGTGGGTATTGAGTATTTGTTAGAAATATACTTATTTCAGCAGCAGTGTCCAATGTTAGGGAATTTTCTCCTTGCTTACATATGCAATATATCCCAGATGCTAGTTCTATTATATCATCATCCGATAGCGTGTTGTACCGATTTGGTAAGAACATTATGTTATTTTCCAGTTCAATTTGAATTGTGGTGCCGTATTTACTTGTCACCCGTTTAGCATTTTTACTGTATATTTAGTTGAGTCCTTTAGCTCTTTTATATGGATTAATGTTTTCTTGTTTAAATTGTTGAACTTTGTTATCAAATTTGGTGGATTCATTGTCAAAAATGTTAATTCTTCTCTTTTTGACAGATTGCTCAATCTGCTTTTGTAAACTGACGTATTAAATATTTATACCAATCTTTAAATAGGTAAAAAAAATTCTTAAAAGAAAGATCAGTAACGTAGCTATCTCTTTTTCTCATATTATAATTATATTTTACGTAAATTTTTTGTTTTGTCACTGATAGAATTGTAGTGAAAGAGATAGTTACATATTTTGACGTTCTAAGGCATAACTGAAACAAAAAATTACAAAACAAAAGATTAGAGAGATAGTTATATTAATGTGCTAAAGTGTAACTGAAACAAAAAAATTTCAAAAGAACTCACAATTTTTTGTAAAATGTTAATTTCACAAGAATATTTTACTATAAATAAGAATGTAAACCTTTCAAGAGTATTAATATAAAAATAGCATTCAAGAAAAAAGTATTCTTTAAAAAAAGAAAATTAAAATAAAAAACATGAGTCAAGTACGTGAGCGGTTATTTGAATTCCTCCATTCCTTTGAAGACTTATTACTATATGAGCATAAGGAAAGCATAAATTTTTTTATTTCAATGCTGACGGAAAATGAGGATTATGGAGTTATAGAGCAGGAGGACTCTGATAGTGGACATTTTGCCAGCTGCCCTTGATATAGTGAAGGATGTGAAGAAGGCCCAGACACATGTCGGTGTACCATGTTTCACATTAGGAAAAAAATAATTTTTAAAATTATAGATACTTATAAATATGTAAGTCAAAAAATTAATGAATAAATATAAAATATATATGTATGTGTGTGTGTATGCTTTTGATTTCTTATTTATTTTAATATAAATATGTATATATAGAGATTAATAGAGCGAAAAAACTATTAGTTTAAATATTATGGATAAACGTACTTTAAAAAATATATTTATTTCACAACAATCAAGAACGAAAACCTCAAATATATGATTTGGTTTTTGAGTTTGAATACTTGCTCAATTGGAAACTGAAGATTGCATGTGGATTTTCTACAGGTTTTGGTTTTAAACCAATGATATGGTTGAATTATAAAAATAAGCAATACATTGGACTGGATCGAGAAGAGTGGTTACATCTCATGCGCTATAGAGTATATTCATGATATGCTTAATCGTCGGGATTTTTTAAACTCTATAAATATAATTGATAATGAAAGTGAGAGAGATGTTGAATATAAGTTTCAATATAAAAGAGGTGTTTGTTTTTAAGTTATCATACAAGGAAACTTTAAAATAAAAATTGATTCTGACACTTGGAGATCACTAACTCAAATTCGAGTATTTTTTAGATAAATTTTATATTGGAACAACATTCTGAGAAAACAAATCCTTCATTTCTATCATGAATATTATATACCAACCTGCTCCGCTTTAAACAAAACAAAACTTCAAATCAATGAAACAAGGAATACACGAAAGGGATGTAAAGATTGAATTAACACGACTTTGTTATGAGATTGGGGAAAAAATGCAACACAAGATTGTAACAGATGTGAAAATTCATAAATTTTATTTAAGGATGGGTAATAAATAAAAAAACTGTACACAAAAATATTTGTTTTTAATGTTTTTTGTTTTTATTTATTTTTTATTTTTATATTAGTGTATGTTTTATTTAAAAAAACTAAATAACTAGACAATATTTCCTAAATAAAAAATAATTTACAATAGACACAAAGATTTTTACTTAAAACTAAATAATTATAATTAGAGAAATAAATTACAGAAGCTTTAATTTGTGTACATATTTTACTCATCTTCTTGAAGTTTTTCTATTTCTATTAATAACATATCAAGTTCATAATTAGGATTTGTTTCATCAATTTCAATATGATGCCATGCATATGTATATATACCATCACTTTTGACTTTTCTCTTGTCATCTTGATAACTTAATATTACTTTATGTATTTGCATAGTATATAATTCATGCAACTTAGACTTAAAAGTGAGCATATTATCATAAACATTTGATCTGTTAAATAAACAATCTCTATACGAACTTAGGCTATACTTATCTAAAACACATTTTTTTACTCCTTTAGATTTTTTAATTTCATTTCCATTTTGTACAGTAAGAAAGTAAATTTTAGACCGTAGTCCAACAAATTCTTCAATAATCTTCCCACAATTCTCATCTTTCATCATATCCAGAACTTTTTTGTTTACGAGTGGAATCCCGTAATCATTTATTTCTGGATAGTCAGAAGTGTCAAATTCATGTTCTATATTATTTTTAATGTCTGCGTAAAAGTCTTCAGTTTGTATTGTGTATATGAATGAGTCAGTATCCATGTAATTTAATTTCAATTTTGACGTGAATTTAGGTTGCATGTATCTATAATGAAAATTATACATCTTCCATTTAGAAAGTTCTAGCACACATCCTAAATATATTGGCTTATTATAACATGTCTTCACTCGATTCATTTGAATCGCTACCATATCTTCTGAAAATATTGCTAAGCTATGGAAATTTGATTTAGATATCCAATTTTGAGCACCCAAGCGGTTTCGGTTTAATGTAGTCCAACTGGTAACAATCCTCACATCTTTCCTTTTGTCCACATTCTCCATGGTTTTCCCATATACTGCGTTGTTAAGCAATTTAAATAAATTTTTTCAAAGTTATTTCTAGCTTCGGCTCTGTATTTAGTATTAAGATCTATATAATCTTTCAACCATGGAGACTGCTTAAAAGTTAGAGCTCTATGTATTTTTTTCAAAATCAAACCGTTTTCTAGACATTGTTTAAGTACTCTGTAATGAATTATATAAGAATGTTTTGGCGAAAAATCATTTATTAGGTTTTTATATTTTGATGCTCCAATTTCCTTGTTTTCGGCACAGAAAGGAAGATCGTTATGCATGTTATGTAAATAAGAAGGATATTCTAAATCAACCTCATATACATAACCATCATTTGAATTATCATCTATTAACTGCGGATTAATATTTAGTTCTTCGCCGTTTAACCATCTGAATACTCCATAAGGAAGATGTTCAGACATGGCCCAACCATAAAGATTGTTTGCGTCTAAATACATAAGAAATTCGGAAGGTTTATTTTTATCAAAAATGTCTAAATACTTATTATTTGCCTTGGAGTATCTTTTACAACATTGGAAAATTCCACCTCGTATCCCTCTTTTAAAGAAATTGTACATGTCGATATCGGTTATTAGCTCTAATTCAATGTTTGTATGCTTAAGCATAGCATCCCAAGATAGCCCCGGGGCAGTATAGTATTGACAGGGGTCCAAGCTATAAATTTTTTCACAGACATTTCTAAAATTTTCAAAAATATCCGTTAGGAGAAGCACATCTGTTTTAAAATACAATTCCATATAATCTTTCAAAGTTTTGCAGTTAAAAATTGTCCAGACTTCATTCGCATGCGCATAGTCTTCAATAGAACATTCTTTCTTATTAAGTTTATTAAAGAAATCTTTTCTAGGTGGAAGTTGTGTTTCATTAAGTTTTTCAAAAGAATCAAGATAATCATAGCGAAAAATTCCTTTCCTCCTTATGGGATTAAATTCTTGGCTTGTTTGAAATTGTGCTCTAATAGTATGAAAATCGTTGACGGTAAGATTATTTGCCAACGAATCCAAACTATCGGCCATAAAACGCATTGTATCAAGAAACCTAAGTTCAAGATCTGTACCATCACTCATATTAATAAATTGACCTTACTTAATTCTTTCACAAAAAGATGAGAATCATAGGATGAATAGTTATGAAAATGAATTGGAATAAACTTGGGTACTTGATAACTTAGGTTGCATCTTTTATGCGCAGCACCTCGATATTTACCGCTTATATGACAATGATGTCTCACACGATCATTATTTAATTATTGTCGACATATGTGACAAGTTATCGCATTGTAAAATGTTACATTTTCTTCATCTGTCAAGTTCTCCATTTCAATTGTTTTTGTGAGATAATTGTTATATATATCTTGACAATCTTGATTCAAAAATGTAACAAATTTTTCAGAAGCATCTTTACCCGTATAAATTCTCAGCTTATCCAATTTATTGTCATGCTTACACTTAATAAAATAGCTGAATGCGCAGGGTACATGTGACTGATTTAATTTAGTTTTACTACTTACACTAAAGTCTATCTGTTGCAAAACACATTAAAAATCGGCGTATACAACAAAAGGGACGTCAATTTTTCTATGGTGGCTCTTGAGCCGCAGTATGGAGTCTTCTGCCTTTGTCATTGTGGTAACTATTTTACCACATTCCATTTTATGTTTCTCCATAATATTTTCAATATGGGTGTATTGCAGACAGCTGTTGCAAAATAAGAGTCGTTCGCAATGTGTCGTTGTTTGCCTTTTTAGTAGTCTGTAAGACATCAAACACGCGTATTGTATTATTTAATTTTAAATACTTTCCAATATATTACTTACTTTGAAATATCTTTTATAAAAATATAGTGATGCCCATCCACGTTTTCCAATAGCAATAAGTTAACATGCTTGGTCTTCTCATTTTGGGTTATATAAAATGGTCCAATTAGTTCATCACTCTCGTCGTCATATCCAAACACATTCACACTAACATCATTCTGTCCCTCAAATTCCTTAATATATTTTAGTGACATCGGAAATGTCAAATTTGAAAAATCAATTGTAGTTCCATCTTGAAGCGAAATTATATTAGCACTAATATCTTCAATGTTATATGAAGAGCATCGATTCGGAAAATTGATAGCCAAGGTACTCATTGCCGCAATTAAGGCCCACTTAACACAGTAATTATCACTGTTTTCAATATTAATGCAAGCACCACGACTAGCAAGCTTCTGCGGGGTGCTAATCCAATGAGCTCCTTTTACCAAAGAAGATTTATTAATATTTAGTTCAGCTCGAACTATGGGAACAAGAGTCCATCCGGAATCTCTTTCCTGAAACTCAGACATTTTATTTTGAATTTCTCTGACCTGCTTACAGAAAAATTCATTCACGTCATCTGCTCTAGTCAACAAGCTCATTTTTGCTGTATGTACTGTTATTATTATTTCTAATTCTTCGCCCACAATTTTTAGATATTCTGCAACTATACTTATATTAAATTTCAATATAGTATGTTGCTTCAAATGGTACTCAAGCCTCTCTATAAAAGTCGATTCATTTTCGACAACAAAATCTTCAAAGAGAAGTTGATCCTTTTTATTTTGTATTCCATAAGAAATAATATTGTTTTTAAATGCTCTTCTGATCTCATAATATTTCATACACTCTCCATCAATGTTGATATTATTTGTTGAGCTACTTCGTAAATCCTGTAAACCTTGCTGTTGTTGTTGTTGTTGTTGTTGAGGGTGATGTTGTAGTGTTTGGTATTGGTCAGTATTTGGATACCAATGTATTGGAGTAGGAAGTTGCTGCAAATTTGGGTACCATTGCATGGGAGTAGCACTTTGCTGCCAATACATTTGTAGTTGTGGTTGCTGTTGTTCTTGATGAGGATATTGCTGATGAGCATATTGCTGATGAGGATATTGCTGATAAGTATATTGTTAATGACGATATTGAAGTTGTTGTTGTTGAAGACATTGTAGTTCTTGTTGTTGTTGTTCTTGATTAGGATATTGTTGATAAGGTTATTGATGCTGTTGTTGTTGAGGATATTGTAGTTGTTGTTCTTCATGAGGATATTGTTGATAAGGATATTGATATTGTTGATCATATTGCAGTTGCTGAGGATAAGTGAAGCCTGTATTATTCCGTGGTAGTGGTCGTTCTTGACTTGAGTCTCGATTTATGACCACTTGGTTCGCTACACCATGGTTTTGGATGTGATCCAAAAAGCATTTTTTGTATTTATATACCTTTTTACACACATTGCACTCATAAGCTAAGGAATTCATTTTCTTTTTTTTTTAGTTTATACAATATTATATATATAAATATATATTTAATATTATTATATTTAATATTTATTATTATGTATTAACAGCGAAATTATTGAGGATTTGACACTTGTAGAGACAATGCTTTACTTGCTGCTAGAATAGAAAACTTCTCAATTTATACGAGTTACGATTAAGTCATATGCACAATGTAAAAGTCAATAGACAGAGACAAATGTCAGCAAGCAGTGAAAATAACAACCAATCTTTCACAATCCTCAATATCACAAACTTCAATTTCTTTACAAAAGAAGTGAAAAGAATGAATAAATACAACACGCATAAATTGTATATATTTTCATTTCTTCAAACTCTTTACACATAAAAAATTAAAATCAAACAACAACAACAACAAAAACAAAACATTGATATCTCACCAGCATACATAATTACTTTCTAAAATACCCTTCCATGTCCCCAGCTAAAAAAAACGAATATTCCAAACAACAAAAAGTAATGACGAGTGCACACTATGATATTTTGTGATATCGCAACAGTGTGCCCTAGTGGTAACGTTTATCATTTCCGTTTTGTATTCCATATAAAAAAAACATAATGTGAAAGGCGTTGCACACATTTTAAAAAATGATTAGAACACAAGAAAATGACAGATTTTTACTCGGCATTGCACATATACATATACGACTACTTACCCATCTGCCAACGCTCAGGTTATTGTAAAAACATACACACGTATGAGCATAACGTTGGCTCCCATGATCACGCATCTCTAATTCCCTTTGACAATCATAAATATCTTACACTTCATTTTTTCCAACCTTCAAATAAGTTCATAAATTACATACTTCGTTTACCTCTTCAAACTCTTTAAATATAGGAAATAGAAAAATCAAACTAAATAAAACCAAAAATAAAAAACATTCATAGATTTCGCACAAGCATACATAATTTCTTTCTAAAATAATCTTCCATGACCACCAGCTAAAAAAAGAATATTGCAAAAAGACAAAAGCAACATTTTTCTCTATGCACACACGCACTTACACTCTAAAATCATAAACCTGCTTCAACCGCTTAACAAACAAAAATAAATTCCATTCAAAATTAAAATTAAAACAAAAACATACATAAAATCCTTCGTACCTACATAATTAACTATGTACATCGACGAACGGATATCAAACCATGCTTATCTCACAAACCATATATTTTATTCATGTCTGCGAACTCTTTAAAAATAGGAAAAAAATAAATAAAAATCAAACTAAATAGAACCAACAACAAAAAACATTCATAGATTTCCACACAATTTCTTTCTCAAGTACCCTTCCGCAACCGCTTAACAAACGAAAAAACATACTACGTACAAACAAAAGAATATTACAAAAAACTAAACTATGTACACACGCACACACAATATGAAATCATAAACCTGCTGCAACCGCTTAACAAACGAAAAAACACACTACGTACAAACAAGCCCCACGTGCCTACATAATTAACTATGCGCATCGGCGAACGGATATCAAACCATAAAATTAAAACAAACACACATCGACGGGCCGACATCAAACTACCCTTTTCTACGTACAAACCGTCCATAACCCTCGTCACTTCCCACCATTGACAGTAATTACCTTAATATGTAAATTTTAGCCCATAAATTACAAAATTTCGATTTTAATTACCCAAATTTGACAATTTTTACTGCTGGGGCTCATACATTCTACTACTACTTGTAAGTATATCCCTAATGTACATACTATGTACATATGTATGTATATAGTATGTACAGTTAGTGTCACTAATACTCAGTTTTCAGATTCGGAATCAATAAAAAGTTTGCCAAACAAACTCTTTAATCTGAAAAATTTGCATTGTTTGATAGACTTTTTATTTATTCTGAATCTGAAAACCAACAGCAGCAGTATATTCGAGATGACATTTTAAACGTTTGTTCAAATTCGATGTATTGCCTCAATAACACACGCTTTTAAAACAATTTTTCATCTCGCAATGTTATCGTCTTTTTTATAAAATATAATACCCCTTTTCCACACGCAAAGTTTTCTTTGTAAAGTATTAATTCAGCTGTGTGGAATACAGAGGCAGCAGTACAGTCTCTGTCTGTCTTTCTTACAGCTGAATTAAAACTGTGCAAAGTAAACTTTGCGTGTGGAGAAGGGTTATAACCACACACTTAACTTTGTCCCATTTTCTGGAAATGACTTTAATATATCTGTGGCAATAAGGAAAAAGTTCTTAAGTCACATTTTACTGCTCTACTGCAAGAGCAATTTTAAACTTTAAATCCGATTTTCCGAAATCTATTTCTTTTAAAGTTAAATTAGGAAATTCGGTATTCACTTAAATTTCCATTAAAAAATTTCGATCTATACACTATAAATAATAAATTCGATTTGAAATATACCAAAGTATAAGCTACAGTAACTCTGTGTGGGGGAACACCTTTTCGCGTCGTCGTAGTTATTTTTTAAATGCGGCCAGGCATTTTGTTGTTGTCTTGCTTTCGAGAATTTTGCGGCTGTCGCATTGTTTAATGTTTTTTTCCAAGATAAACCGTTATTAATTGCGGTTCTTTCTGGAATTTTCCATTAGCATATGCAATCGATTTGTTTGTTAAGTACATACTTATATATATAACTGTTCGTGATTTGTGACATTTTGATGACCTGTTCAACCGCTTGTATTATAAGTAGTGTAACCACACTTTTTTATGGTTTGTATGACGCTAGAAGGATTTTGTTGAAACTTAAATGAATAACTGGATACTGACATTTTAAATTTTTGAAACAGTAAACTGGTGGAGACCACATTGAATACTCTGAACTGGATAACCTGTTTTGTGGAACACGTAATACTAATCTAACGATATAATTTTGTTGAAGAACCTGGTGGTGACCAAATATAATACTCGAATGGTGGATAGTGAAGGTTTTGATTGGAAATTTTTTGTAGAACCTGGTGAAGCACCAAATATAACTCGGATTTTAAGAAGATTTTTATTGGTGGAGACCATTTATGTGTACGAATGGACTCTAGGATTCTCTACTCCCTATGTGCAGGCGTGGGTCGAATGAGGCCTTGAGAAAACTTCTATTTGTTGAAGAACCTGGCACTTTACTCCTGGTAGGTAGCCATAAACTACGAAACACCAACCCCCAAAAAAAAAGTATAAGGTAAAGTAAGGTAATATTCTATGTGAGATTATAAATGGGAAAAATATAAGAAGCAAGTCCTTGCGCTATAACTTCCAAAAAAATTTACAAAATAAATGAAATTTTGACCAGGGTTACTTCCTAATACGGAGATTACATGAGTACTGTTAACTTTAAGACAGCGTATCTTGACTTAAGCACTTTTTCCTCTTTGCCACAGATATATTCTAAACAAAATTTGGATTTAATACGAACAAATGAAATTTGGTTATACTGACGTCATGTTCAAAATTTTTGTTGCAAATAAGAAACGAGTATTTTTGATCGATACGAGTACATTTTACCGATACCTACTTGGTACTCGGTAGTAAAGTATCGATACCAAAAGTACTTGGTTTCTAAGAAAAAGTCTCGAGTACTTATGGCTCAGTTAGCCAACTGTAATGTAAAGTAAATGAAACAGTAGGAAACAGCTGATCGATATTGCTATGTGCAAAGTAATGACAATGGTTATAGAGATGTAATGTAACGTAACCTAATTTTCATATAAAAATATCGATCAGCTGTTTCCGACGTTGCAGTTACATTACAATATAGTCGGCTAACTGAGCTTTACTTGTATTTACTCGTATCGTTTCATCCCTGAAACCTAGTACTCTGTTCGAAGTTGTGAAAAATTTTCAGCAACATTGATTATTTCGTGTGAAAAATTTGCAACGGAAAAAGTGATGCCCATATTGCTTTTTCGATAAAATTACGTTTTTATTGGTTAGCAGTATGCTACATTAATCGACTTTTGTAAACAAAAACATCAGCTGTCATGGTAGATACAGACTGCAACTTGCTTACGCAACACATTTTCGAATACTTTGATACAGACACTGCAACCTACAATCCAACCCATAAGCATCAAAACATTTTCATATTTTCGAAATTTCGAATGCAACTTCGAACGCAACCATAGACAAGACTATGCAATCTGCCTGGTTGCATAAACACGTTGCTAATGATAGAATTAGTTGAGTTGATAGAATTAGTTGAGTTGATGGATCAGCTGACAAAATCTGTAACATTAATAAAACATGTTGCTGTTTATTTAATATGTTGTTACAGCCGTATTGACCAATGAGGTTCCGACAAGCTCATTGGTCAATACGGCTGTAACATAAATGGCACCCAATGAAAAGTAGTTTGGCGCTAAATAGCGCCCAAACTGATTGTTCGAAGAAACGTGTATTCCATCCAAGCACGAAATAATAGCCCACTAGTTTAAATACTGATATAGTCCAGAGAATAAATTTCCAACTCATTACAAGGATTGAAATCTGTTCTGTAGCCCTGTAACGGAAAATGATAAATCGTCAGTTAAAGGTAGTACAGACGAGTTAAAGTTGTTGTTACTGAAGAGGAAAGGAGTTCAATTAGCTCAATTAAGGGGTGATACAATAGATTAGAAACTTTGTTTAAGAAAGTTTCTAATTGTATTGTTGTCATGATCTTGTTTTTCGTTTCGTTTAATTATTTTGTAGTTTCAGTTCATCTTCGTTAGAGTTTTGCCTTATTGTAGTATCGCTTTGATAGCTGCCGGATTATTAATATTGCAATTACTCCGCCCATCGTATCAAGTGTAACTATAAAATGAAAGCAAAATTCTTATAATCTCATGAGGAAACAAAATTTTAATCATGATCATATAGGAGAACACTCTAACGAAAGAAAATTTTGTTGTATTATGTTTTACATATTGATGGTGATACTTGGAGTTTACTATTTAAATAACCACTTCGATAACCACCAACCACTTTCATGCCAAACCAAACACGAGAATAGATATACATTTTACTGAAAAATAGAAGCATTAAAATAAATAATTCTAAGTTTAGTGTAATATTAATTTATATTCATATATTTAACTTTTTATATATATATATATTTTTTTTTATTATTATACCAGAAAATTTTATTTTGATACCCCTAGAAAAAGTTTTCCTGAGAAATCCGTTGTTTCTTTTGTTTTCACGCTGATCTCCAGTTTTTTATTTTTATTTACTTGTTTAAACACAAATGTCTGAATCTTCCTACGATCCGAAAAATAGAAAAAGAACAAGGCAGTTACAGTTTGATTTGAATAGGTCTACTCCATTTGTTTTTGGTAAAAGTTATAAATCAAATACTCCCAGCCGCAAGCCTAGTGCAAACCGCAACTTAGACATGAATCAGGCATCAGGCAATACAGGTCCACAAATTATAGACAAATCGCAGACGATAATGTCTAATAACCCTTCAACGAGTGCAGCTGCACGAAATACTATGAGCGAACAGGAAGCAAATAGGTTACAGCAGCCGGTAAGGGAAATAAGTAGTGAAGAGGCCCATAGAGTAAATGTGGAACATACATCGTCATCTGAAATCAATGATTTAAAAAGACAGATGGCTGATTTGACAGCTACTATGAGTAAAATGAGCGGAGTCCTACAATTTACTCAACAGGAGAATAAAAGGTGAAGGGAAGAGATCATGTCAAACGTGCTAAAAAGTAATAACAGCATAGTTAACCCTTTAGATTCGTCACCAAGAAGCTCCGAACATTCCATGAGAGCCCCCTCTGAAAATACAGACGCAGCTAATTGTAAAAGCTACCAAAATATGCGCGTTGATAAGTGGGGACTCGAATTTTATGGGAATGTGAATAAATTAGCAGCAGAAGATTTCGCCTTTCGGGTTGAACGATTGCAAAAGCAATATAATGTGCCTTGGAATCAAGTCCTAAGGAATTTTCATCTTTTTGTCAAGGGCGTAGCCGAAAAGTGGTACTGGCTGTTTATAAAAACAAATTATGTGTCAGAATGGGCCACGCTAAAAGACGCACTTCTGAAACAATATCAATCAACAAGGTCTAGTTTTGAATTGATGAGCGATATTGTGGAAAGAAAACAGCAGCCTGGCGAAAAAATTGATGATTTCTTCTTCACGATGAGCCAAATGAGGTCCCGTCTAGACATTTCCATGCCTGAAAGGGAAATGATAAAAATTATAAAAAAGAATTTGAGGGAAGACATAAGATCTAAAGTTTATCCAATAGCCGTTAATTCTGTAGAGGAATTACGACAAGAATGAGTTGAGGTAGCAAAAATATTTGGCAGAAAAGAAATTAAAACAAATTCTGCTCCGCTACAAATGAATCGGTTTAACAGGCAAGTGAATGAAATTTTTGAAATTGCGCTGGAAGAATTTGATAGTTCAGCAGAAAATTATGAGGAAGTGGCCTCGCTGGCAGCAAACCCAGCACATTTGCAAAAATCTAGAGCTCAGCTCGTTTGCTGGAATTTTCGTAAAAATTTTTTTTTAATGCATGTTTTTTTTATTTATTGTATCTTCATATATGAACTAACAATAAGTGTTCAAATCTTAAATCTAACATATAATTAATAGGCCCGACCATTGCCAGACATAATTAAGTGATAGTTGTAAGTAATACATAAGTGGTGATAAGCAAAAAAAAATTTTTTTTTTCAAGCAACTTCATTCGGAGTGTTTAGTATTAGAGCCCTTGTGTCTCTCTTTTTTAAACGGATGTGTCCAGTAAAGTTCAAAATATTACGAGCAAGCGGATTAGGATGTGACACGAGTTTAGTTAGATATTTGCCTGCGTATTTTGCAATTTCTTCAGTCACTAGTGGCATATTTAAATCACGATGTATATTTGAATTCTTAATGTACCATGGAGCAGATGTTATTAACCTTAAAATTTTGTTTTGTCTTCGTTGAATTCTCTCTACATTGGAAGCAGAAGCAGTGCCCCATAACTGGATACCGTAACACCATATTGGCTTTAAAAGCGACTTGTATATTAAAAGTTTGCAGTCTAGGCTGAGTGTTGAATTTCTGCCAATCAGTCAATGTACCTGAGTTAATTTTAGTTTCATTTGAGTTAACTTATAGTTAATGTGATGTTTCCATGTAAGCCGTCGATCGAGGTGTATACCAAAGGTATTTCACATTTGAATGTTGAGGAACAACTTGATTATTAATCCGAATGGGGGAACAAGTATCTCTTCGTAAGGTAAATGTTATATGGACACACTTTTGTTCATTTACCTTAATTCTCAATAAGTTTAACCATAGTTCCATCTGGCTAATGTGTTCCTGGAGTTTTCGGGATGCCTCATCAGGGTTTTCGTGCATACTAAGGCAGGCGGTATCGTCGGCAAGTGTAGAAGTGTGGATACTACTGCTCACAGGCATATCACAAGTATAAATCAAATATAAAAATGGCCCCAGTATACTCCACTGTGGCACACCGGATGAGATAGTTTCAGGCATACTCATAAAGTGTCCTTCCACAACTGTAAATTTTCGTGCAACAATGTAACTTTCCAAAAGATTTAGAATGTTTATTGGTAAATATGTCTTCAATTTCAAAATCAGGCCTTCATGCCACACTTTATCAAATGCCTGAGAAACATCAATAAACACGGCAGAACAATACTTCTTTTCCTCAAATGTTTTTCTGATAAATTGAACCAATCTATGCGTTTGCTCAATGGTGCTATGCTGGCTTCTAAAACCAAATTGATGGTCCGGGATGCACCCATTATCAGTTAAAATTGAAGACAATTTTGTCATGAGTAGCTTTTCAAAAAGCTTTGATATTGTTGACAGTAAACTTATTGGCCTATATGACTCAGCCTTGGAAAGATCTTTACCTGGCTTTGGAATCATTTTAACCTTGGCAAGCTTCCAGCAGTCTGGATAATACTCCAGTCGTAAAATGGCATTAAAAATGAATAACAGGATTCTAATTGCAGTACGAGGTAACTTAATCAGCATCTGGTTACTAATTCCATCCATACCGGGAGCTTTTTTCGGGTTGAGTTCGGCAATTAGTTTTTGTACATCACACATCGTAAATTTTAAGGGTCGAGGGGGTAGAGCAACTACACTCGGCAAATCAGCAACACCGGTACATGTATTTGGTGTAAATACGGATTTTAAATGCTCAGCAAATATTTTACCTTTTTCAGTATCGCTTCTTGCCCAACCTCCGCTAGATGTGCGCAGAGGTGGCTTAAACTCAACGGGTGTTTTAAGCTTTTTAGCAGCGCGCCACAAAGAGTAATTAGATGCTGGTGTAACATCAAGGCCTTCCAGATAATTTTTGAAAGATGCAGTTTTTTCAGATGCAAGCAACTCTTGGAGTCGTTTAGTGCACTCTTTAAATCTGATTTTGTGTTGAGGTGATCTGTGCTGTTGCCATTCCCTTCTAGCTCTTCTTTTTTCACGTACGAGATGTTCAACGTCTGTAGAATAAATTTTATTGAACCCAGTATACGGATGGGAGGTAGTGGCATGTTCAGAAGCTTGTTTAATATTCTCGTTAAGATTTGCAATGTTCGATTCAATATCATTGGGTGTTCTTAGCGTAATATTTTCCGTGCAATGACTACTAAGATATTTTTTGAATCCCAGCCAATTAACACGATTTATCATCTTGACATATGGGTGAGGTAAAGCGCTTCTCAGTGGACTACAGATTGTAACGATCGTGGGAGAGTGATCAGACGACAGATCTAGGGAAGCTTCAACGTGAATTAATTCCCTAGAAATACTTTTTATGACGCCGAAATCTATAACATCCGGAATTTTTCGTACGTCAGTAGGCCAGTAAGTAGGCTCCCCACTTGAAATAACATCCAAACCCATTTTTGAAGTTGTGTTGAACAACGCCCTACCTCTAGGCGTAATAAGACGCGAACCCCAGAACGTAAGCTTAGCATTGTAGTCGCCAGCTGCAACGAAACAAGGTCCAAGAGATTTGTAGAACTTCTCGTATTGGTCCTCAGTGATTGAAAATCTGGGAGGAGAGTAAATTGAAGATATCACGAAATTTGTACAAAAATTTTCAATGCAGATATTTGTTGCTTGTAGATGTTCTTCACAAATGTTGTCAAGAAATTAGTGCTTGAGTCTTGACTTTATTAGAATTGCTGATCCACCGCATGCTCTCCCTCTAGGGTCCTTTGTGTCATATAAAGTGTAGCCATTCATTTTAAAGAGGCTTCTAGAAGTCAAATGAGTCTCAGAGACCAACATTATATCAATATTTTTTTCCGTAAGGAAGTGCTCAAGTTCATTTTTATGTTGGCGAATGCCGTTTGCGTTCCAGAAACATATTTTTAACGTGTTCATGGCTTGTTAATTAATGCTTGAAGCAGAGTATTCTGCATTCTCAGCATTTCTTGCATCATGGTAGTCATATTTGTTGTAAAGTTGTTTATAGTTAGCACCAGATTCTCAATAGTAGCTTCAAGGCGACTAAAGTTAAAGCTTGAATTTGCATTCGTTGAATTATTTGGCGGTGAAACATTTGATGTGGGAATAGAACTAGCCTTAGCAGCATCGGCATACGATACACGTGAAGTAACTGGTTGGCTCACTGGAGCAAAAGTGGCGGAGTACGCGTTTAATGGTTGAGCTGGAGCTAATTTAGGTTTTTGCACCATAGCCTGCTTGACGAAAGAGTACACAGGACATCCTCTGTAGTTAGCGGTGTGATTACCTCCACAATTACTGCATTTTTTCCGCTTGATCTTTTGGTTTGGTACAACTTGCAGTACCGAGAAATTCACCGCAGATAACACACACTGTAGGTAAATTGCAGTAAGCTTTTGTATGGCCATATTCTTGGCAATTATGACACTGCACGGGACCTGCACGCTTATGTGGCTCTTCAACTGTGATTTTTCTGTATAAAAGGTATTTAAGGCTATAAATAGTATGAGTCTCGTTTTTTTCAACTGTATATCATTTGGCTCCAGTTCAACACGAAATAGGGGTTGGGGTACTTTTTCTTTGTTAAATATGTTTGATACATTCTTTACCTTAAATCCCTGGAGGACAAGTGCATCTTTTATTTCTTCAGGGACAACATAAGAATCTATGCCCTTCAATACGATTTGCAGGCCTTTAGCGCTCTTAAGCTGGTATGTGTAGAAGCTTGTTTTATTTGTTTCAAATTCAGAAACCATTTTGCGGAAATCCTTTTCATCATAAATTGGAATTTTCGTTTCATCGATGTTGCCACGTTTTATTGGGACAATGTGGAATTTATTTTCACCAATGACCGAAATTAATTTTTTAATAAGGGCATTTGAATTTTTCTCTCTGAAGTAGATTGGTGGCGGCTTGGATGTTTTATTCGAGGATACATCGGGTTTGTCGTTCTCATCTTGCAAAATTTTAAAACGGTTTTAGCGATTAGTTGTGGATGCGCTGTTACCTCTAGACATCTTTGGAGCGGATGAAATTTTTGAAGAATTCGGGCTACGCCAACGCTTTACCACGGTTATATATCTGTCCCTACCGACTTGCACCTTGGGTTTTGAAATACTGTTATCTGTATTACTGACTTATATGAAGATATTACTGACTTATATGAAGAAGTACTAGGCAATTGTAATGTTAATGAATCACTACTATTTGGCATTGGACAAAGCGAAGTTGATCGCTGACGAAAAATTGGTTTTGCCGTTAAAAAAACACTTTCATTAGATTTATTATTTTTATTTTTTTCATTAAGAGCTTCAGAACTCACAGTAAAATAGGCGTTTCTGCCGTTAGAACTCACTTCATAATTTTTTGTATTTGAGGCACTCATATAGAGTATTCCTCAAGGGCACTGAGGAATACTCTTTGTGTTATTATGCTTACGGTTTTTTTTGTTTTTGTAATTTATGATTGTTTGTCTGTTTTTGAGGTACTCGTATAGAGTATTCCTCAATGTCACTGTTTATATTTTTTTTTTGCGTTTTTTTGTATTTGTTATTTCCACTATGTAAAAAATATTATCAATGCAATAAAGCTTATTTGTTAAGGTCAGTATGTACCTATTACGAATAATATGTACTACGAATAATTTTTTGTATAATTTTTTGTTTGTTTGTATGTAAGAAAAAACTCCGCTAATCGACTGTTCGCTATGAAGGTACCACGAGAACTGATTCGTAAAATGGTCATGCGTTTATGTAAAAATGGTCATGCGTTTATGTTTTGTCCTTCATCGGAAAGGACAATTTTTTGTTACGGGTGTGGTAAGCCGGATATCATATCCCCAAATTGCATGGACTGTAAAGAAAAAAACTATTCCAGGAACGAGGGAGTAGCTGGAAACTATCGTTCCAAGGAGAATGCGCCAGGAATGATGCGTTAAATAGAATACCTAATAATAATTTAGTAAAAACGGTAGAAAATTTTAACAAGTTTATTCCGAGCCTGCGACATAAATATACTTTAGAAGAAAGACAATAAAATTATGAAAAAGTGAGAGCAAAAATATTTGGAGAAGAAAATCAATCCAAAAGAAACATTTCAAATAGGATAAGAAAATTGAGAAATAAATTTAGGGAAATTAAAAGAATCAGGAAACTAGTAATAGAAACAATAAAAGTAGTCGATAGAAATAGATAATAGAGCATTTGCAGAAATTGGGTAGGTAAAATTAAGATTAAGGGATTACTGGATGAAATTGTTTACATGGAAATCGACAAAATGCTTGAATTAAAAGTCATAGAAGAAAGTGATGGTCCCTGGTCAAACAAAACAACAATTATTAGAAAACCTGGAAAGAATAGATTCTGCCTTGATGCTAGAAAGCTAAATAAACTAACAATAAAAGACGCATATCCATTACAAAATATTGATGGTATTCTTAGCAGAATTGACGAAACTTATTACATAAGTAGCGTTGATTTGAAATTTGCTTTCTGGCAGATTGAGTTAGAAAAAGAGTGTAGGCCTTATACAGCTTTTACCGTAGCAGGTCGACCACTCTACCAGTTTCGTATGATGCCATTCGGACTATGCAACGCTGCGCAACGTCTCTGTAGGCTCATGGACAAAGTTATACCGCAGAAGCTGAAAGAAAATGTGTTCATCTATCTTGATGATTTATTGGTAATATCCGACACGTTTGAAAAACACTTAAAGATTTTAGAGGAAGTTGCCGCGTGCTTACGAAGAGCAAATTTGACAAGAGGTCTGAATAAATTTCAGTTCTGTTTTCAGCAACTGAAATTAATGAAATAAGAGTGCCAAAAACCCCGCGTGAAGTCCGAAGTTTTTTAGGAACAGCAGGCTGGTATCAGCGCTTCATCAAAGACTTCGCAGCAATATCTGCACCATTAACAGATACTCTAAAAAATCAAAAAAGTTTAAAATGACGCCTGAGCAATCGATAGTTTTGAAAACTTAAAAACAGCTTTAACACCAGTCCCTGTTTTAAGACATGCTGATTTTTCGAAGAGATTCTTTATACAATGCGATGCTTGTGATTATGGAATATGTGCGGTACTATACCAGCTAAATGATAGTAATGAAAAACACCCCGTTGCTTTCTATAGTCAAAAATTGAACAATTGTCAAAGGAATTATAGTGTAACGGAAAAAGAGTGTTTGGTTGCCGTGATGGCCGTAGAAAAGTTTCGCCCGTACATCGAAATGATGCCGTTCACTATAATTACCGACCACGCCAGCCTTAAATGGCTTATGACTTTAAAAGATTTGTCAGGAAGACTCGCACGGTGGTCACTTCAACTACAGGCTTTTGATTTCGAAATTGTGCATAGGAAAGGCTCTGAAAACGTAGTAGCAGATATGCTATCCAGAACACAGGTAGAAGACAGGAACGATTTCGAAACAAATGAATTCCAAAGTGAAGAATATATGGAATTAATTGAACACATAAACAATAATAAAGACAGGCTACCAGATTTAAAAGTTAACGATGGTTACATTTTCAAAAGAATGGAGTTCGATGGCGATTCAGAAACAGGAAATCAGTGGAAAATGTGGATTCCTCCTAATATCACCCAAGTGCTAATTGAAAAAGCGCATACAAGCTGCACTTCTGCACACGGTGGAGTTACAAAAACTGTAGAAAACCTGAAAAGATTTTTCTACTGGCCCAAGTTATTTACTCAAGTTAAAAACTATCTAAAAAATTGCCAAACATGCAAAGAAATTAAATCTGCAAATCAGAATCTGCGTCCGGAGATAGGTAGGCAAGTGATAACGGAAAGGCCATTCCAGAAATTATAATTGGATTTTCTGGGCAAATATCCAAGGTCTAGTGCTTGACCATTTTACCAAGTACACATTTATGAAGGCTATGAAGGAAGCCACCGCTGGAAATGTAGTCGAGTTTCTGGTTCACGAAGCGTTCCACAAATTCGGAGTACCAGAAGTAATTCATACTGATAATGGAGCTCAATTTGTTTCAAAAAGTTTTCAAAATTTACTCAGCGCTTATAAAATACAACACATCAAAACACCAGTATATCAACATATCAGTAACGCATCTGAGAGAGTGAAACGAAGTATTTTGTCTGCAATAAGAGCGTATCTCAAAGAAGATCATCGAGACTGGGATCTTTATTTTTCCGAGATAGACTGTGCTCTGCGAAATTCTTTTCATAGCGCTATCGCATTCACTCCCTTCTTTGCTTTGTTTGGACATCACATGTTCTTGAGTGGAGCGGATTATAAACTAGGCCGAAAGCTACAAACAATTTCAGACCAGCGGATCACAAGCCAGCCTAATGAAAGAATGGAAGTAATAAGGGGTGAAATAAAAGAAAATATGGCCAAAGCTTACGAAAAAAGCGGCAAAAGGTATAACAAGAGAGCTCGAATAGTAAAATTTATTCCTGGCCAAGAAGTCTACAGAAGAAACATGGTACAAAGCAATTTTAGTAAAAACATAAATGCTAAATTCTGCAGAAAATTTCTAAAATGTAGGGTGGTTCGACCTGTAGGTGGTAACATGTACGAACTCGAGAGTTTAGATGGGAAACCGGTAGGCATATATCACGTAAAAGACATTAAGGTATGAGATTCTCAAAGAAACTGTTAACTGTTGGTTAATGACGAATTTAAGGTGAAACGAACGTGCAATATTAGAAGATAGGAATATATATTTATACTATTTATATATTTTTTTATACGTGTCGTATCGTCCTAAAGAATGACCAAAGAAATAAATACAATCTGTGATATAGTTTACTAAGTACCTGATATACCATCGTGGAAGGAGGGGTAATATCCATCTTGATTTTAGGGTTGGTGCAATGTTAGTTTTAAGGCGAACTGTGATATTTTTTTTTGTGTGCTGTCAAATGTGAGCAAAATAAATTCCGATATAAGACCATAGTGTATAGTCTGGAAACAAACAAATAAAAGGGCAAACAAAGTATACACGTATATGGTGAGCCAATAAAAAAGTTACTTCCCGTAATGTTGCAGTACGGAAGAAAGCCGTATATTCCAATAAGCAGAAATAGTGAATCTCCATATCATTTTTAGTGAATGATAATAGAGATTAGTTCCGACATCTAGAGCAGCTATACCCATGCAGGAAAAAAGTAGAGGCGTTACCCAAGAATAATTAAAGATCTGTGATAATTTAATAAATGACCAAAGATATTTAGTGATTAAGTTATGTGCAATATTTAATTTTAAGGAAAGATTCGTTTCGACTGTTTAGCTTTTTGCCTCAATGTTTGTATGTTGTAGGCGTTCGAATATTAATAGCACTGTAAGTGCCCAATTGGTACGAAAAACCCTTACAAGAAACTATTTATAAATGGGTTGCTACTATAGTTTTCTTTTCTCAGAAAGTTTGGTAGTTGGTGGTAAGAATGAGGTTTCCGACTTTGGAATAAGTCAATATAGAAGAAACAAAATCATAGGCTAGGGTAGAAAAAAAATGCAAGAGGTTAAGTAAACTAGAATACATGTAATTTATAAAGAGGTGCATTATACATATACATCCTTATACATACATAAGTAAAAAGCCCGGCTAGAAATATCACTGAAATCATCCGCATGAGACATTCTCAGGTGTGGGAGTTCCCCACGTTGGACCTGGAACAAAAACAATTACCAAATTAGTTCCGCACACCGGTTACTACAGCGAGCACTCGTAGTAAACAGAGTTTTGTTGCGGGAGCTGCTTGGAACGTCCAAGCCCAAACTAGTACAAGCCATATATTATAGCTTGCCAGTAATCGCTCAAACGCACAATGAATCCCAAAGCAAACTCACTCGCATGTGTGTATGTACATAATTATGTTCAACGTTTGCTCATCGTCCTCCAATACATAAAAATCCACTGTGGTAGGTAAAAAAAATAACCATCCATTATTTTGATGTTTAGCCACATTTATTTAAAAATCTTAGAAGTAATAGGATAATTTTGTTTTGCAATTTTTTTGTCCTTTGTTTAGTGCCTTCTGTCAAAAAAATTAGATGTGAGTGATTTACGCATACTACAGTTGTCAGCACTGTGTTTTTGTAAAATTATAGTAAAAATGTTGTGGAACGTAAAATATTAAACTCCCAGGGTTGTATTTATAATTCAAGCATGGGAAGAACTATATGGAAACAGAATACAGGTCACGTAAAAGGAAAAAATTAATGAACTAAATACACCTTTCTATTTTTATGAAATCCTGTGAAAAGAAAAACCATCCTACGTAAGAAAAGCGGGGAAAAAGGTCATGGACTTAACGATAAAGGGAATCGTTGGTTAAGATTAAATCATAAAATAGTCCATGATACATAAAATATTGCAGAAAAAAATAAATAAATCAACTGTTAGGAATGCCAGAAAAATTAAGCTGTTTTCATGAAAAAAAAATCATTCTAGAAAAATAAAGAAAAAAGATGGAGGAATTGGCGGGAAACACTTTAAGGGAAAATTGGAAAAATCCAAAAGGAAAATCTGTAGGTAGGTAGAAAAAAATAGACAGAAAGATGAGAAGTTGAAAAGTGCTCAAGGTGTCCGCAATAGTTTTATTTAAATAAATACAAAACTTAAAAGTTAATAAAATAAGTTATGGAAAAAAATAATACGATGTGAGTAAAAATGGTTGTTAGTAGAAACAAATTTTGTTAAATTAATTTATTTGTTTTGTGTGCATTTAGTGTTGAAGAAAAACTATTGAGATCCATTTTTTTCTGGATAAAATAAATAAAAGCATAGGAGCCAAAGAGAAATATAAGTGGTTTGTGTGAGGATCTAACACTTGTCCCATAAAGAGATCAACATAATTGGTACGGACACCAAAAACGGCAGTAGAAGTCTCGCAAGGTGCAGTAAGAAAAGAACAAGCCAGGTAAACCTTCAAATACTCCTATTAAAAAAAGAAAATAAGGAAACATTCAGAAAGCCAGGAGAAAACCAATTAAATTCCCTGAAAAAAAAAACAAGAAAAAGAAAACAAAAATATCTATTTAACATAAAGTGAATTAAATATATTATTTTGCCCATATCTGTAATTTTGTTTATTTGTTAACTTGCTATAAATTTGATTTTTGCCTGCATTATTTGGTTTGAATACTTGTTTTAAGAAGTCAAAATTAGTCCGTGAGAGTGTCAGTGTATCCTTTGTATTCCAACCGGTATAGAAAATTTCCGCGGTTCATGTCAAAGATAATAATTGTCCAGTCTGCTATAAAAATACTAAACTAGCCTTAGGGAGCTCCTTCAGGGTAGGGATAAAACAGTCATACATACGAAATTAGAAAATAAATTGAATTTAAATATATATATATATATATATATATATATATATATATATATATATATATATATATATATATATATATATATATATATATAGGTTGGAAAGCCAAAAAAATATCTGCACGAAAAATTATATAAATAAACCTGGCAACCCTGTAATGAATAGATAAGAAAATTTTTGTCGGGTGATCTACAATTTACAAATTTCTTTAAACTATTTAATTAAATCTTTCTTTGTGCATTTTCATCCTGTGGATATAAAATATTAAGTGCTTAAATCAATAACTTTTGAATAATTAGTGCCTTTTTCAATATACATATAAGCACTGCGGCTACTAGTGTGCGCTTTGTCATATACACACACACACCTAAGTTCGTCCATCGCCATACTTACATACCTGCTGTTGGTTTTTATACCGCCATTTGCGTGCTATTAACAAATACCTTCCATTTACATCATGCCGACCAGCGACACTTTCTGTGCTCTCCAGTCCTGTCGGAAAAATATGACTAAGACTCAGGGAAGTATATCCTGTGTTCTCTGCTACAAATGGTTTCACGCCAACTGTGTCGGTGTCAACGCAGACCAGCTGGCTGCACTTGCAAAAGCAAAAGGTAATATTAACTACATTTGTGAACTTTGCAAAGACAACAGGTGCGATTCTGATTCTTTGTTGTTACGTGAGGAGCTTCGTAAGGGTCTTGCAGACATTAAATCTAAATTTGATACAATTTTATCTGAAGTCAAGGCCGAATTGCACTCCAAATTTAATGAGCTGAAACAGGACATCGATAACTGCAAGAATATGATTAAAACAATTGATGAATCCACCAAGAAAAAACTCAGTTTTCTCGAGAACCAAAACGACACCTTACAACGACGCCTAAACAGGTCTGATATAGTGATTAATGGACTGCCTAAGTACCAAAAGGATATTCTTGATGTAATGTAATGTACATTATGTAATGATTTTCAAGGAGCTAAAAGTCAACACAGAAAGCTATGATTTGAACGGCTGTTATTTCATCAATAATGGTAACACAGTCCTGGTAAAATTTAATAACACTTTCAAGCGTGATCAAGTTATGTCTAATTACTTTAAATCGAGGAAATTGTGTCTATCGTCGTTAATTAACTCCGATATTGCAAAGAGAGTCTACCTTAATGATCATCTTACTCGTAAAGCTGGCCGATTTCTTTTCCACTGTCGTAAGCTAAAGAAGGAAAATAAATTTTCCAACTATCGCTTTTTGAACTTAGACAAGCCCAAGGTCAAAATTACATTCAATGATAATAGCAGTAAAATATTCAATTTGGACGAATTCTGCTCGTTTTTCAACATTAATAACTTATCCCCAGAGGAGAACAATCCACAAGCTCCCCTTCAACCCAATTCCTAGTACTCATTTTGTTTTTGTATTTATTCTTTTATCATAACTTAAAATGAGTTCTCTTTTTAAATTACATTGTACATATTATACTTTTTGTTATCTATTTCAATTAAATAGTTTTATGTAGTACCTTTGATATTTTTATTTATTGATTCAGTTTTTGCTCTTGCGAATTGCTGCAGCCGTATCTCCTATAATTTTTCGAATCTTTTCTACATTATTGATCCGTTTATATTTATACATTGTTACATACTTACCCTCAACTATTTACTCCTTCCTTATATATTTCCTTATATATATTTTTTTTTCTCTTTGTTTTAATTTTTCCGAATATGAATGCATCAAATCCTTTGTTAGCTAATCTTGGTCCTATAATTAATGACAATAGTGTCCTCAGACAAAACTTTATTAATAATCATGGTTTAAAATTGGCTCATATTAACATTCAAAGTTTAAAACCTTCTTCTAGAAACGCTAAATTCGATGAGTTTAAACACATTCTCAGTGATTCAAATGCAGACGTAATAGCAGTCTCAGAGACCTGGTTAAAACCACACATCAACGATGGTTCTGTGAGTATCCCCAATTATTATATAATTAGAAATGATCGCGATATTATGAGAGGTGGTGGTGTAGCTCTATACATTCGTGTTGGTCTTGTGGCGAAAATTGCTTTCAAAAAATCAGACCCACTTAGTTTCGAATGTCTTTTTATCGAAACAGTGATCTCTAGAACAAAAATTCTGATTGGCGTCGTTTAATCTCCTCATGGTAATTTACAAGGTCTGCACGAAACACTTGGTGATTTATGCTGTCAGTACGAACACTCCGCTATTCTAGGTGATTTTAATAATAATTTATTCCAGGAATCTAAGGCCATGTTAATTCGTCAACTATGTCGAGAATGTAACCTGAGCTATGTACACAATTTTCTGCCCACCTATTTCGATTCACATCATTGCACTTCATCCTTGTTGGATTACAGTCTTGTTAGTAAGCCCGCTTTTATTCAAAGATCTGGTCAATTTTTATCGCCTTCTCTTTCACATCACTCTTTTATATTTGTCTGTCTCGATATACCGCAGGAAAGACATGACAATCTCTTTGAATTCAGGGATTATAGTAATATTAATTGGAATTTAGTCCATGAAATTCTCTCATGTTGTTGGGAAAATATCTACTGCACTAACGTTGTTTATTATCAGATGGACTTATTCTACAGGCTTCTAAACACCTTGTATGAATCTATTCCTATTAAGAAATTTCGCGTGCGTTCCAATAAAAGCTTTCTGGACAGTGTGGAAGTTATATCTGCGAGAAATCTGAGGGATTTATCTTTTAAAGCATACAAAGAAAATGCAAATACTTCCAACTGGAAAACTTACTGCAAATACAGGAATAAAGTGAAAAATACTTTGAGAAAGCACAAGGCTAAGTTTTGGGAAGCTAAGTTTAGCAATTGTAGCACTAAAGATATTTGGAAAATCATTAATAACCAGAAAAGAAACGTAACGAATTTATCTGATTCTTATGATCCTGAAGAATTCAATAGTCATTTTATTTCAACACAGTCTAATGACCCTGCACCTCATTTCAACGAATTTACTCAATCAGGTTTTAAATTCAGTTATATCAATGTCGATGATGTAGCCCTCGCCCTTTCTAAGATGAAATCAAACGCAACTGGTTTTGACAACATTCCCCTGAAGTTCATAAAAATTATTTTTCCTCTCATTAGCAAGCTACTTCTCCACATTTTTAATACAATTATCATGACCTCTCACTACCCGAATATTTGGAAGACATCACGTATAGTTCCTATTGCGAAGAAGGGGACTGCTGGTAGTTTAGATAGTTTTAGACCCATTAGTATTTTACCTTGCTTGTCTAAAATCTTTGAAGCTATTTTAAAAGACCAGATTATGTGCTATTTAAAGGCCAATAGCATTCTCAGTAATTGCCACTATGGCTTTCGACCTGGTGGTAGCACTTCCTCTCTTTTAATAAACTTAACGGACAACATACGTCAAAATCTTAATGTTAAAAAAGTTTCAACATTAATTCCGCTCGATCTGAGCAAGGCCTTCGATACGGTGAATCATTTTATCCTTATTAATAAACTTTCTTTTGAATTTAAATTCTCAGCAACAGCATGTAAATTGTTATTTTCCTACTTCAACAATAGAAAGCAATTTGTCAGTGTGGGTCATAACAATTCCTCGATTTTGATGTGTTCGAGTGGTGTCCCGCAAGGTTCAATTCTCGGTCGTTTGATGTTTCTTATATATATGAACGATTTTGTGAGTTATATTGGGTCCTCTTGCAAAACTTGCCTTTTTGCGAATGACATTAATTTGTTATTTAGTGGAGAGACGACCTTCTTAGATTGTCACGAAGCTATGATCAATCATGTTCTGTCTCTAGCATCTAATTGGTCAGTTATTAATAAACTAAACTTTAACCCATCTAAATGTAATGCAATCAGTTTTGGCCCAAGTAACTACGACAGCTCTTCAATCTCAGTTTTTTCAACGGAATTCATGTACCATTTGTGGACACTTTAAACTGTTTAGGACTTTCTATCGACAAACATCTTTCGTTTGAAAATCACATCTCCAAAGTTTCAGCTAAAGTTAATAGCACACTTAGATCGTTGTATAGTTTTAACTGCTCTTTACCATTAAAAATTAAATCCAATCTGGCCCGCTCTCTTCTTATGACCCATATATACTATTGCCTTGAAATTTTTAGTGGCTACCTGTCTTCCAATCTTCGTCGAATTCAACTTATTTTCAATCGTATTATTAGATTCATTTTTAACCTTAGAATTTATGATCATGTTTCTGAGTTCGCTAAAAAATTCCTAAATTGTTCATTCCAGGACTTTATCAAAATTCGAATCTTATGCACAATTTTCCATGTTATCAAATACAACACAAATCCCTGTTTACAACAACTGTTACGTTTTTAAGATCTACTCGCAATTTACAGTTAATCATTCCACAAATTAACAATTCAGTTTTTGAAAGATCGTTTATAGTTAGAGCATGTAGGTTATTTAATGAATTACCCATTAACCTTAGAAATTTTGAACTTTCAATGAGCAATTTTAAACACATGTTACTCACCGTTGTTTTCAATTAATTATTTAAGGATATTTAGCATAGCATCTGTAAATATTTTTCTTTTTATTAACATTGTTATATTTTTGTATATTATACATATCAACCTTACATTTTGTATATATATTATTAGCATATATGTTTCATACATCTATTCTTTTGTACTACTACTTCAATCGTACATGGCCCCATGGGCTCGGTTGAAACAATAAATAATAAATGAAATGAAATGAAATAAACGGGTAAAGAATTAAATGAAAATTTCGAATAAAAAAAAATAAAATAAATTATACAACGAAATAACGCAAATAAAAATAATAATAAAAAAAGAAACATAAATAGAATAAAAATATACACATATATAATCATATATAAAAAAAGGAAAATTAGTTTTAGAATAGATTATTATAATAATAACGTATTATTGTCGTAAAAAAACAGGTTTTGTAGAGTCAATATTGTCAAAAAAAATTGTTTAGGAAAGTAAGGTTTTTATTAATAAAATTAATGTATAATTATGTTGTAATTGAAAGTCACACGATGTGTTTGGAATAGATAAAAAAGGTATGGCAAGAAGGTGAGTTGAGTTAAAAAGAAGTCGACTGTGTTATTGGGTCACAAAAAAATTAATAAGGAAATTGTTGTGACATGGTTGGGAGGGCGAAAATAGGGACAAAACATCTGTCTCTAGAAAACAAAGAGTATCGCTAAACAAATATGTCAGTGTAAAGTCCATGTTTGTTGTATATTTCTTTTTTTGTGTACAGCGTACCCAATGAGAGGGTTGGAACCCGCTGGGATAATAAGGTCACCGTAATTGAGCTTGTCGGAAACCTCATTGGTCAATACGGCTGTAACAATGTATCGTAACGTACGTGAGGTAGAAATCTTCAGAAAATAGATTTCTACGTCAACTTCTCTCTTACATACATACACACACATGTATAAAGCAAAGAGAAATACAATAAAATCTGACACGTTCGCTGGCAACCTCACGTTTTTACTAACTAACATCAAGAATTGAACGATACGACCACTTCAAAAGTAACACGATACGAATCGACTAATTCTACCATAAGTCTGTACCTACCATTAAGGTACCAATACACTACATGTTTTTGCTTGTGTTTTATCAAGTTTACAATTCACATGTTTTTTTTTGTGGCTGTCAAACTTGATTAATTTACATACGGTTTTTAATTTTTGGTCATCAACTTGTATGTACAATTACACGTGACATCGGTCATGATTGCTTACAACAGCTGATATGTTCAGCATTAAGGCCGCTGGAAATTTCTTTGGTAGCGTTGCTGAAGTGCCGACGTCACTGAAGTGCCGGTGTCACAAATATTTATTTAAGTTTTTTCTTTTTAATCTGCAAAATATGGAGCTTGTATCAACACTTGTTGTATACTTTATATCATTGTTATTAAAATTTTAAAATTCGATAAAAAATAATTAATTTATAACTAATGCAAATACTTTAGACGGACGGCTAATGATATCGGAGACATTCAACCGTCGATAAATGTTTTCACATGGCATAGACATTTCGCGTAAAACGTTTAACACAGTACCAGGCTTAAATGGAAGTAAACCACATAGACTACTAAATATTCATATATATATATGTATATTCATATATATATATTCATATTCTGTGGTAAACCATTGGGTGAACTTTCAAAAGAAACGTACAAAATGGTTTAACAAATGTATTCTACTTGAAGTTGGTGATATAGTTAAGGCAGAATTAGTTTGTACGTGCTGTTCTGTTCTGAATCAGCTGTTTTCTTTCTGTTTAGTTGAACATCAGTATGTGTGGTTAGTTTTTCCTTTTTCGTTCTGTTCTGTTGCGGACAGATCTGTAGAAAACAGAATTCGACGTTAAGTGACACCCAAAAGTGTGTATGTATTAGTGTGTTGTGATACTTTTTGTACAAGTGTAATCAATTCTATAGGTTGTCAGCTGATTTTTTTCACGGAAAAAGTAATTGCAAAATATTTTATACGGAAAAGAACGGCACAGAACAGCAACAGAAAGTAAAGACTAATGAAGCCTTTATTGTTGTGAATCCTAAATTACTAAGAAATAGCTGGCCCAAAGGAGTCGTAAAGACAGTTTTCAAACCAAATGATGGTAATGTAAGGAGTGCTTTTATTCAAACCACAGGTAGTGTTTTACACAGACCAGTCGCAAAGATAACAAGACTCGCTGTAAAAAAATCAACCGAAGCAGAAGATTGACAAATTTTAAATACTATTTTAACGAGGATGAGTACGTTCTGAACAAGTAGTTTCGATTTTAACAAATCAAAGCTTTTATGATCTTTTTACCCATATTTTGAAAACTTTATAATTTGAAATTAATTTTATATTATAAAAAAAATTAGATTGGAAAAAATATCTCCTTATAAAACTATTAGTTTTTGAAGTTAATTATTTCAAAAGTAAAATAAAATTTAAAATACAAATTTAATCTCAAACAAATAGTTTTATTTCTTAAGACTTTGCAAACTTAACTTCGTGTGGAAAAGGGGTAATATTGCCATATAAATTTAATAATTTAAGATATTTAGACTTGACATAACTATAATTTAGTGCTCAAACCAAGAAAAAAACACGCGTGTGAAGAAATCGTACCGTAAAAAACCGATTTTATCCTCCTTTTTTGAACAGTTGAAAAAAAAAGTACGAGGAAAATAAATATCGAATTTTGCAAAAAATTTAGCAAAATCCAATTTATTTCAACCCTGCTGAAATAATTTGTGGTGGAAAAGAGAAATTCTGTTCCATTCCACATAATTTTTTCATACAGTGTTGCATTTATACTGCGGTGAAAACTAGTAACTATCATATATGTCAAACAATTATGTGCACAATTAAAGACAAATATTTTTATTATAAAAATTAAAATATTAAATCAAATCCGTAAATTTCGTGGTGTGAAAAAAAGAAGACCAGTTTTGAATAGGTGAAAGAGCCCTCTAAACGGCTATAGGGATGTCATTTCTGGCATTTTAGCCATTTAGAGGGTATACCACACTTAGGTGAAATTTCATACTAGGCCAATATCAAAAGTACGCTTAATGAATAAAATCTGTAAATTTCGTGGTGTGAAAAAAAGAAGACCAGTTTTGAATAGGTGAAAGAGCCCTCTAAACGGCTATAGGGATGTCATTTCTGGCATTTTAGCCGTTTAGAGGGTATACCACACTTAGGTGAAATTTCATACTAGGCCAATATCAAAAGTACGCTTAATGAATAAAATCTGTAAATTTCGTGGTGTGAAAAAAAGAAGACCAGTTTTGAATAGGTGCAAGAGCCCTCTAAACGGCTATAGGGATGTCATTTCTGGCATTTTAGCCGTTTAGAGGGTATACCACACTTAGGTGAAATTTCATACTAGGCCAATATCAAAAGTACGCTTAATGAATAAAATCTGTAAATTTCGTGGTGTGAAAAAAAGAAGACCAGTCTTGAATAGGTGAAAGAGCCCTCTAAACGGCTATAGGGATGTCATTTCTGGCATTTTAGCCGTTTAGAGGGTATACCACACTTAGGTGAAATTTCATACTAGGCCAATATCAAAAGTACGCTTAATGAATAAAATCTGTAAATTTCGTGGTGTGAAAAAAAGAAGACCAGTTTTGAATAGGTGAAAGAGCCTTCTAAACGGCTATAGGGATGTCATTTCTGGCATTCTAGCCGTTTAGAGGGTATACCACACTTAGGTGAAATTTCATACTAGGCCAATATCAAAAGTACGCTTAATGAATAAAATCTGTAAATTTCGTGGTGTGAAAAAAAGAAGACACTTTATTTAAAAATAATTTAAAAAATTACTTAGGCAATGAATATGTACATATTTGATTATGTATGGTAGAATGTATGGTATATAAATTAGAAGAAGCTTATTACCAAAATTTAGTTGTAAATTTTTTTTGTGTGCTGCTAAGAGAGAATAAAAATACTTTTGTTAGCCAATGTAAACGAAATGAAATGTGCTCAACTGGAGAAATATATGGAGTTGAGGACATTGCGTAGATTAAAATCTCCCTTTTTAGGCATTTGGCGAAGAACCCGATTTAAGTGACGTTTTGAAAGGTCTTCAGAGGAATCATTATGACCCAATTCACTGAAAAAAAAAATTTTATATTAAACATTTTAATTTATATACATACATATTTTTTAAAAGTCTTTCTTATGTACCTTTCATTGAAACTATATTTTTCCTTAAGAATTTGAGAATTTTCTAAAATTGGTAGAGAGTGCATGGCTATAAACTGTTCACGGCATATCTTATCGAGTTGAGGTACAGTGCAGGCATGCACTTAAGACAACTAAATTTATATTAAGAAAAACTTATGTTATTTTTAATAATATTGAGAAGTTAGGATAGATTAAAATGTTTTTATTTAAAGCGTAAACATGCTTTCAACTATTTGAAATAAAATTAAATTTGAAAATGGCACATGATGGAACAGTTTGACATGCAAATAAAGAAAAATTCGGTAATGGAAGCTTTAATCAAGCATAAATTTAAGTTTTAAGGGTGTTTGTTTACTTTTGAAAAAAAGGCACAGTTTAATATTTATTTTATCAAATTTGTTATTATTTAAGGCCGGCTGTTAAACTTCTATTCGTATTATATTCTGTGCAACAGATGATAAAGAGAAAGTGTATAATAACTTATTTATTTATACTTAAATTAATGCTATTTATATAAAAAATACTTTTAAACAACGTATTTTGATTTTTTTCTGTATTAAATAATTTATACACCCTAAACTTAAAAGTTACTTTATAAAATATAAAACTTAAATATTGTATTTCTAAATAATCAAAAGTACTGAATGCTTATTTTTTAACCCCGACCAAAAAATGGGATGTTATAAGTTTGTAGTGTGTATCGGTGTGTCCGTACGAGCCCATGTAAAGACCAAACGGCCAAACCGATTTTGATTTAGTTTTTTCTGTTGGAAAGGTGACTTGATCGAGAGGGTTCTTAGTCATGTTTTAAGAAAATCGGTTCAGCCGTTTAGAAGATATCACGTCTTCTCTAGATATATTCGGGGGTTTTTAAGATTTTTAATTTTTGTTATTTAAATAAAATAAATATTTTTGTTTGGGATTTTATATTAAAGAAACAATAAAAAACTCGAAGTTTTCTTGTTGTTGTTAATACAAATTCCCAACCGAAAAATTTTATTTTTTTTACAGAAACAGTGAGTTAAAGTTTTAAGTTATAGGATTATAATTACACCCAAATATGCATTAAATATGCATTCTAGTCGTAGGATGTAAATAAAGTTTAAAAAAACACGAATTTTTTATGTGGGACATGTCCGTCAATTCGAACTATATATATGTATTTGAACGTTCAGTTTAATCCTAATTATGGATAATAGTGGAAAAACTTATTTGGTATATTACTGTATTAATATATAATAAAAGTTCTGTAATTCGAATCTCTCCTACAATGTTCGAATTTGCATGTTTTTTTATATTGAAATACGAAAGCGACTTCTTTCGATGTGTAGTTGTCGAATAATAAGCAAAGGTGTTTGAAAATTGAATTAACAAAAATTAACTTAGCCTGTTGAGTTATTATGAAATAAGGCTTTCTATACTTCTTTACACTAAAATATAGAAACTAAGTTAACCTAAACACAAACTTCATCATAATCTAAGCGCAGCTTTTCATCTGCGGAAGCCAATTTGTGTATTTTCTTTTTAATACGCAATGCAGGCAAGCGTACATTTGCATTTTGGTGCCAACATTCTTTCATAAGTTTACCCATTGATGCTAAAAGCTAAATTTAATAGCAATAAAAATTATTACATTCACCGCCGTAAAGTATAATGAATAACAAATATACTTACAGGATCTGAACTCCAACGGTTTGGTATGGAAGGTCGGTAATTGTCAACACACACAACCTTACGCATATCCTCGAAACTGGGATCAGATGGCACCACATCATAAAAGGGCACTTTGTATTCCTCGGCAATGCAACATGATATAGTCAGTCGGCAGACTTCCCATAACACCAAGCCTAATGCATAGATATCAGTACGTCGTAGTGCTTCAAAGTTATGTATATCAATACTGTAATGATTACACAATATATCAAACCAAAGGCATATTTCATTTCGTAAGAAAAAGAAAACAATTTTACCTTTCGTCTAAAATCTCCGGAGCCATATAACGGTTTGTACCTACTTAAGGATTATTGCCTAGATCCAATTTTCCCGTAACATTTGAATGCATTACGGCTAAGCCAAAATCGGCAATGACGCATGTACCGTTTGGTTTAACCAAAATATTTTTCGATTTCAAATCGCGATGAGCCATAGCAGGTTTCCCCTGAAAAGTATTTATGTATATCACACACATGTCCTGTAAATTTCATTTTTGATTTTTTTTCATTTACCTCTGCACCGAATATTTCTGTGTGCAAATGAACTAAACCATTTGCAATTGATAGGCATATTAAGATCATGTCGCGATGACTTAAGGCATTCCGGTTTAAATGATCGAACAGAGACCCATGTGGATAGTAATGTGTTAAAAGCCATAATTGGGTACATGAATTGCGTGATGTCATATCCGAACCAATAAAGCCTAATATGTTCTCATGACGCAGTAACACAGTGCTGAAATTAGTTTCAAGTTTTAATGTGAACAATTATTTTTACCAATAATAATAATTATCTACCTGTATATTTCAGTTTCTCGTTTCCAGGATACTTCGTCACGACTGAAGAAGATTTTCACAGCAATATTTTCACCATGCCAGTGACCACGCCACACTTCACCATACTTTCCGCGTCCAATACATTCCACCAACGTCACTTGCTTGGCCAGTGTTCGCTGTATAAGTAAAGGCAATCCTGATCCCGAACCAGACGTAACTGAATGTTGTAGGTATTCCTAAACACCACAAAAGCAGAAAAACGAATTGAAAATTTATATAAAGTTAAGTACGAAAAAACATTTCTTAATATACCCTGAGTGTACTGTCTCCAGCGCTAGTAACGCGCAAGAGTTCATCATTTACCAAATACGAGTCTGGGTCTTGCTTAGCCCTTGAGTAAGGGCTAAGTGAAACTTTCTGTGAAAGTTATGTATATCAATACTGTAATGATTACACAATATATCAAACCAATGACATATTTCATTTCGTAAGAAAAGAAAACTGGCTATACTTTAGAATGGAATAGAAAAAATGCTGACGCCATGATGAATTCTAGTGCTGCCCCACGATCTACTAAAATGGAACGGATTAGAATCGATTTCCAACACACATACACTGTAAGAAAAATAATATACTATAATTATTTTGCATATATATTGTAAATACAAGTGCAAATATAAAACAATTATAAAATAATTAATTGAATTTCATTATTTAAAGTAAATATATTAAAAAACCTGCATTTATTGGAAAAATTTAGTTTTGCATAATTTTTCACCTTATTGGTTGCAAATGTGCCTACTTGCTACTTTTTACACAAAAAAAGGGAAAAAAATATTTAGTACTAAGTACCAATATATGCAACTCTTCGTCCCGGTTGGATGTAAAATTACGATTTCTTCACATCGATGAAAAAAACTCATTTTCTCAATTGCACAGTCTGCAAAAGAGAGAATACGGGCCTGATTCTCTTTAATTTGTATGAGTGAAATTAATTTAGTTTGATATCATTAGGGCAAATAAATCAGTCAATGATTATATATATTTTATTTTTAAATCTGGTTTAAGCACAAAATTTTGTTTTTCACCACAAAATTAAATGAATATTAAATAGCCAACATTGTGCATTTAAGCGTTGTTTAAGTTTAACAAACATACCATATGTTTTGGGCATGTGTGGTTTTTGAATGCATGTACATGAACATCATGTGGTCGTATTAAAATAAATTTCGTTTAATTTCCGAAAATATACAACAAATGTAACACATATTTTCATATAATCTAATATATAAATAGAAAAATACATTCTGATGCTCTTTTTATATCATAAAATGTGTTTTTTGCTATTTTACTTTTCTGCAAATTTATAAATCAACTTTCATATTTATATTGAAGAGCTGTTCTATGGAAAGCTTTCCATAATATTTGGAAATATTGTAGTGCTACCATACTTTCAACGTAATTTGATATTAACTTTAAGTAGCCACTGAAAAAAATTAAAGTGTATTTAAATCAATTTTAATTTTTTGTGAAAATTTACTTAAACAATGTTTAAACATTCAGTGATTTATTAACTATTACCCTACAAGAACACTACCAGTCAATTGACTGCTCATTTGATCGATAGTCAGGCAGGATATATTCATCATTGCGTAGAACAAAGTTTCCATCACTTTATTAACGGCAAAATGAAAAATGTGATGGAAACTTTTGTGTACGTGTGATCTTGCATCTCTCTCTAACTAACGAATATAACATATAGTGGAACTGCTCACTCCAGCGCTTTTTAATAACCAATGATAGCATAAATATTACTCAAGTTTGACTGATCATAATTGATTTATATATTCCCCACAATTGAGTAATCATACATGATTGATATAATGACAATATAGTTTTTATTATTTTAATTGTTGTTTATTTTTATTATAAAATGATATAGAAATGAATAAATAATTTAAAATAAGAGATTATTAGTTATTATTATATAGATATTGTTACATAAAAAGATTCCTACAGGGTTAATGCAAAGAACTATCTAGAAGTATTTAACTAAAGCAACAAACGTACACACATATTCGCGTGCAAACACTGTAGCAAAGAACTAAATAAGCATGCGTAACACGTAAACAAGCAAAAGCAACAACAAAAAGCGTCTGCTTATTAAGAAGATTCGCATATTTACACACATCCATACATATGTACATGTTAATTCAAACGAAAGGCAAAAGGTAAACAACCACCACGCATTGCTTAGTTAATGATGTACACACGTATGCATATACACATGTATGTACATAGTTAACACATGAACTTAATTGGGCACTAAGTAAACAACATTTAAGATGATAATGATCGTCTGGACTATGCTTGATACTTCTAGTGGTATTGGTGCACAGAATAAAAAGCGCGAAGCAACCAATGGCAAGTCAGTCGTGAATAAGTCAGTTGTGAAGTTCAGTCGTGTTGTGAACGAACAAGTCAGTCAGTACAAATTGGAATTTAGTAGAGTGAACATCGTTAAAAGTAAAATACATCGTGCCGTGTATAATAACGTTAAGAAGTAAATAAGAATAGACAAGTTGTAATTGGTTTAGTCAATAATAAAAGGAAGTTCAGTTGCAAATAAGAAAATCGTGTTGTTATTTATTTTTATTTTTGAGCAATCAAAAGAACTCACACGTTTAATAAAATTTAAACGTAACAATATTATTAATTCTTTAGCAAAAAAAGAATAAACTAGGCGGTATATTGCCCTCTTTACCCCTTTTCACCACCAACGCATCTTGCTTTTACAAATACATATCTAAAATTTTGAAAAGAAATATAAATTTAATTTAAATTTTGTCAATTTCTTTATTAAATATTGTTTTACCTATCTTTTTTAAGACTTTTAAATTTTACTTTTCACAGACAAAATTAATTTTAGTTTTTTTTCCATAGATGTCCCACTCTAACATATATGCTAGAGCAGAACAACTATAATTAATAAATAAATCCATCATCACTTCCTATCAAATGACTATCAATATTGAATTCAATATAAATTGCTGCAATTGGGTTAGTGAAAAAATTTTGTTTGTGTTAGTTTCAATCATTCATTATTTGTAGGGTAGTTTGTTAACTTCACGGAGATTTGAAGGGCAGTGTCCAAGGCGTAAGAATACTAGGTGGTCGCAAGGGATCAGGTGAATATTTTCGCCCCTTGTAAACTGAATATACGTTGAATGTTTACACACATCTTTCAGTACATTTTATTGACATTTCAAGACGCAAGTGAAGAAAGCAAACTCTGAAAAAATTGACGCAAGTGAAGAAAGCAAACTCTGAAAAAATTGCAAACTTTCGACAGAGTTGCAAAAAAAGGACTAAATTTGTATTGTAATTTTACCATATTGCAAACCGTTTAAAACGGCAATTAATTAATAAACTTAAAACAAAAAAACTGAATTATGTACATAAAAAGCTTAAGAATCTAATTTTATAACTGTCACTTTTTTTATTACCATACTCTAGAAGAACAGAGCACTTGAAAATAGCACTCTGGAAAAAGTTTGCTGGCCCATAAAATTGAAACTATTCGATGTACCATATAGCGACTAGTACCATTCGATAGGGAATCAAAATACCTTTCAGAATTAATAATAACTACTTGCATTCAGAAGTTATAGCCCAGCAAACCTTTGAAAATCACAAAAATATTAAATAATTGTTCTTTCACTTGTAAAACAAAAATTGTTTGTTGTAGCATTAATTAATTAATATGAATTGTTAGAAGACTAAAATAGCTTTAAGAAAAAGTAACTGTCATTTTCTGAAACACTATCATTCAGAAGTTATACCCAGCAAACTTTTGAATGTCAGTCAAATTAAAAAAAAGTTTTCTGCCAATAAAACAAAATCAGTTCATTGCACCGTAATGCGACTTATAGCGATTGATAGATAATTTGTATAGCTTTTCAGAAATGTAACTGTTATTTTCTGAAACACTTTAATTCAGAAGATATACCCCAGCAAACTTTTTAAAGTCACCAAAATAAGAAAATATTTGTTTCACCTATAACTAAAAAACTATTCGATGAACCATATAGCGGTTAGTACCAGTCAATAAGGAACTTAAATACCTTTCAAAAACAGTAATTGTTATTTTTCCAAATACTGGCACTCAGAAGTTATACCCCAGCAAACTTTTCAAAGTCCAAAAATTTGTAAAACATTGTTTTGCCTATATATGAAATACAATTCAGTGTACCATATAGCGATTACTACTAATCAATAGAAAATCAAAATTGCTTTCAAAAACAGTAACTATTATTTTCCTAACTACTTGCGTTCAGAAGTTATACCCAGCAAACTTTTTTAAGGTCACCAAAATTAAGGAAAATTTGTTTGGCCCACAAATGAAAAACTGTTCGATGTACCATATAGCGACTAGTACCAATCGATAGGGAAATAAAATACCTTTCAAAAACAGTAATTGTTATTTTTCCAAATACTTGCACTCAGAAGTTATAGCCCAGCAAACTTTTCAAAGTCAAAAATTTAGTAAGCAATTGTTTTGCCTATAAAATTTAAATCATTCATTGTACCGTAATGAATCATATACCAATCGATACAAGATAAAAGTAGGTTTCCGATTAAGCTCCAGTCATTTTCTGAAATGCTTGAATTCAGTAGTTATTTGTGAATTAACTTTAACAAACTTTGCAATATTTTCATGATAATGCAGTTTTGCACATTACGTATGTGTGTGGCAACCTTGCGGTATTCTTCCTAGTAAAATATGTAAACAAACTTTGTAAAAAAATAGAGATTTTGTAACACGATAAAAATAGGTACATTTAAACTAAATTTCAATAAAGTTTATTAATTTTAATGCTACTGTGTGAGCAGAATCAGATTTACTAGCTGTCACTACTTTTATTTTAGTTTCTAAGGAAGAAAAATGCTCTTGAAAATTGCGTTTAGAATTATTTTTTTGTTGAATATAAATAGGAAATAGTTTCTTGTACCCTATTAAGGTATATACCATTAGATAGAAGGTTGCAATACCTTTCAGAAATAGTTTTTTTCATATTCTGAAATACTTTATTTCAGAAGTTATAGCCCAATAAAAAAAATTTTGTAACGAAAATGGACTAAAAAAACTTTTATGCCTATAAAATAATAACTATTTACTTTAAGGTATTAACACATATATGTTTTTATAGATAATAAAAGTTTTTGTCAGAATTGATGACTGTCATTGCTTGAATTACTTTATTTCAGAAGTTATATCCTAGTAAAGTCGGTGAAGGCTATAAAATAAGGACAAAAGTTTTCCACTCATAAAAAAGAAACCACTCGTACTATCTTATTGTGACATATAGCAATCGATAGAAAACAAAACTACTTTTTTAAATTGGTGACTGTCATTTTCTGAATTTGTGGAACTCAGAAGTTATACCACATCAAACTTGCATCTTCGTAAATATTTTCCTATTCGCAAACTTTTTATAAAATGTCAATAATAGCGTGCAGCTACTGATAGTACAGGTATAAGATGTAGATAGCACAGTTTTATGTGGCAGCACAAATACCAACTTGCACCACGAATTGGATCTAATATATAATATTAATAATAATAATGTTTTTTATTAGCTTTAATTTGCAATTATTAATAAATATTTAACAATTTAAGCAATAATATTATCTTTTTAATTTAGAGTCGATAACAGTGGTGTATTTCACGACCAGGGATGGCTAAATACGATTATATTCAGTACTTGGCAGCACTGCCGCCATTCAGCATGGCGTCCAGCAGTGACCTGCGCCGAGCAATTTTCTCGGCGGCGGCGGCTGATGAAAAATTGTTCGGCGGCTGCTGAAAATAGGCTGAGTCGGCTTAACAATTTTTACAACTGTTTCAAAGTAAATCTTATTTTGTACCACAAAGCGGGAAAAATTGCTAGAAAATTATCGTATATAAAAAAAACAATTTTTATTACACATAAAATCAATATGAAATTGAATTGTTTTTAACCGAATTAATCTTTTGCGCTTTGTTTGTGGTAAAAAACAGAAAAAGGCAATGTTGACAAGCAGTTTTTCCCTAAAATTTAGTCCCGGTTCAGACTTGCAATTTTTGAATATGTGTATGTATATATGTACATATATATATATATATATATATATATATATATATATATATATATGTATGTATACTGCAACATTTCCCACTTTTATTTGGAAATAAGAAGTACGTATAACCTGGATATATGTAAATTGGGAAGAAAATTTGGAAGCAAATTTACATTAAAAAAGGGTGAATGTAGTAGTAAAAAAGCCTAAAACCCTCAAATAAAAAAAAAAAAATTATCAATCGGCGACTCGGCTCATCTGGATATCAGCCGGTCTGCGCAGGTCTCTGGCGTCTAGCATGATTGCACAGAATACTTCATGGTTTAAAGTTTATTTAAACTTTAAATACGCCTTGGAATATTGAGGCTTTGAGAAAACCATGCAGGAAAACAGGCAAGGCAAAAAATTACTAGGCTGCGGCATCTCGGGAAACACCATGGTGGAGAAAATCCTTAGTCCTGATTCACACAAGTCAAGTCTTGTGTTTTTGGAGCGGAAATGGAGAGGGGACGACCGTACCAGTCAGGTTTGCTTTTTCGTTTTGTCATCCATAGTACTCACTACAGCAAATTGATGAGTCTTGATGACTTGACTTGACGGTGTGTAGGAACGCAAATGCGGGTTCAAAAGAAAATTGAACAAACACTTATCAGGTAAACCTGATGTGTGTAAATAAGGACTTAAGCCCGAAGGAAGGCCGGCAATTCAGGGGTCTACTGTGTAATTTGAAACGAAGGAAAAAGCTTTCGAATTTTTTGAAAGACTACAAAAATTTATCGACAGATATCTTTCAAGCTTTCTTCAAAATTTTGCTCATTTGTCAAATTATTAAATATTTTAAATTTCAATATAAGTGAAATGCATTAAACTTAATAAATAATCAAAAATAATTAAAAGTAATCCTTAAAAATGGACAATTTTTTAATACTTTGATTCTTTTCGATTATTTTGTAGTAATTTCAAGTAATTCAGTAATTTCAAGTAATTCGTAATCACAATTACTAAATAAAAAACACTGCATCACTTAGCTACCTATTAGCATTAACTACACTCAAGTAAACAAACACAAATGAAATTCCAAAATACAAATTTAGGAAAATGAATTTATTTGAATACAATAATTTTTTTTATTGTGCACCATATTTTCCCTAAATTTGTACGTTTTCAAAAAATGTGAGCATATATCCGTATTTATGACAAGCACTTTAAAAATTGCAAGTCTGAACCGGGACTAACCGACTAAATTTTAGGGAAAAACTGCTTGTCAACATTGCCTTTTTCTGTTTTTTACCACAAACAAAGCGCAAAAGATTAATTCGGTTAAAAACAATTCAATTTCATATTGATTTTATGTGTAATAAAAATTGTTTTTTTTATATATGATAATTTTCTAGCAATTTTTCCCGCTTTGTGGTACAAAATAAGATTTACTTTGAAACAGTTGTAAAAATTGTTAAGCCGACTCAGCCTATTTTCAGCAGCCGCCGAACAATTTTTCATCAGCCGCCGCCGCCGACAAAATTGCTCGGCGCAGGTCACTGCTGGACGCCATGCTGAATGGCGGCAGTGCTGCCAACTACTGAATATAATCGTATTTAGCCATCCCTGGTCGTGAAATACACCACTGTTATCGACTCTAAATTAAAAAGATTAAATTAAAGAGATAATATTATTGTTTAAATTGTTAAATATTTATTAATAATTGCAAATTAAAGCTAATAAAAAACATTATTATTATTAATATTATATATTAGTTCCAATTCGTGGTGGTAGTTGGTATTTGTTCTGCCACATAAAACTGTGCTATCTACATCTTATACCTGTACTATCAGTAGCTGCACGTTATTATTGACATTTTATAAAAAGTTTGCGAATAGAAAAATATTTACGAAGTTGTAAGTTTGATGTGGTATAACTTCTGAGTTCCACAAATTCAGAAAATGACAGTCACCAATTTAAAAAAGGAGTTTTGTTTTCTATCGATTGCCATATGTCACAATAAGATAGTACAAGTGGTTTCTTTTTTATGAGTGGAAAACTTTTGTCCTTATTTTATAGCCTTCACCGACTTTACTAGGATATAACTTCTGAAATAAAGTAATTCAAGCAATGACAGTCATCAATTCTGACAATAACTTTTATTATCTATAAAAACATATATGGGTTAATACCTTAAAGTAAATAGTTATTATTTTATAGGCATAAAAGTTTTTTTGGTCCATTTTCGTTACAAAATTTTTTTTATTGGGCTATAACTTCTGAAATAAAGTATTTCAGAATATGAAAAAAACTATTTCTGAAAGGTATTGCAACCCTCTATCTACTGGTAAATACCTTAATAGGGTACAAGAAACTATTTCCTACTTATATTCAACAAAAAAATAATTCTAAACGCAATTTTCAAGAGCATTTTTCTCCCTTAGAAACTAAAATAAAAATAGTGACAGCTAGTAAATCTGATTTTGCTCACACAGTAGCATTAAAATTAATAAACTTTATTGAAATTTAGTTTAAATATACCTATTTTTATCGTGTTACAAAATCTCTATTTTTTTACAAAGTTTGTTTACATATTTTACTAGGAAGAATACCGCAAGGCTGCCACACATATACTTATTGTGCAAACCTGCATTATCATGAAAATATTGCAAAGTTTGTTAAAGTTAATTCACAAATAACTTGTGAATTCAAGCATTTCAGAAAATGACTGGAGCTAAATCGGAAACCTACTTTTATTCTTTATCGATTGGTATATGATTTATTACGGTACAATGAATGATTTAAATTTTATAGGCAAAACAATTTCTTACTAAATTTTTGACTTTGAAAAGTTTGCTGGTCTATAACTTCTGAGTGCAAGTATTTGGAAAAATAACAATTACTGTTTTTGAAAGGAATTTAAATTCCCTATCGAATGGTACTAATCGCTATATGGTACATCGAATAGTTTTAATTTTATGGGCCAGCAAAATTTTTCCAGAGTGCTATTTTCAAGTGCTCTGTTCTTCTAGAGTATGGTAATGAAAAAAGTGACAGTTGTAAAATTAGGTTCTACGCCCTCTAATGTACCTAATTTAGTTATTGTTTTTTTTTAAATTAATTAGTTATTACTTATTTTCAGTGCAATAAATATGTTAATTATTTTGCCAAAAGTTGTTTACTTTGAAAAAGTACTTTTTTTGCAACTCTGAAAAAGTTTGCCAAATAACTGTAAAAGTTTGCCAAAAAGTTTGTTTTCTTCTCGGCGATCATTTCAAGTATAATTTTCTTAAAGCGAATTGAGTTGAGTATACCTTGAAATTGCCTTGGCAGTGAACACAAAAAAATTTCTTTTGTCCGCCTTCTCGCAAAATCGTCCACAGTGCGCCGTCTAACTAATTATTAAACTCGTCGGCGGCGGCTGTGAGCATATCGGCTTTGTTCGCTGACTATGATATATACAAAATTGAATCGATTTTAGGATTGGATTTTTGTTTTTCAGCTGAAATGTTGCAAATAATAAACAGTTTTGGTGTTTTTAAAATTTTTGTATGTACATATGTGATTTAAAATATATAAGGCATACGGATTTGTATGACGAAAAAAACTAATTTTTATAATAAAGAAGAGGGCAACGTTCCAAGATTTAAGTTTGCTATCTCAATATGACTAGAACTACCAAATCTAAAGCAAAGAGTAGAAATATTAAGGAACAACGTTGTAAGGTTTCAAAGGAACCTAAAACTGATACCAATACAAAATGCGTTGCAAAGGATTGGGGGATTCATACACCAAAAGAAGCTGTTGTCGAGGAAGTATTTCATAGAAAATCTGAGCGCCGGAAAATTCCTCGAGATATTTTTCTGGTTCTTGAGGAAGAGTCAAATTCTAGGAGAAAAACTAGATCAAATAAGCCCATAAAACCAAAGTTTGGTCACCTTAAAGTAGAGGAGCCAATTAGACCAAAAGATCTTTTAAGAGATATAAAAAATGAACCAAATTCCTACCCAAACAGTAGTACTGTAAGTTTTAATAACACTTTGCCAGAACACATTTTTAATAAGAAATGGAAACCGAATTCTTCGAAGGGTGTCAAAAATGAAGCAATTCTGAAATCTGAAAGTAGTAAAGCATATATCACTAGACGTTTAAAAGCTGATACAAGCAAGTCGAGTAACTCAAAAACTTTGAAAATCCCAACAGTGGAAACTCACTCTTACACATTAGACAGCGGAAAGGAATTTGTTGCTAGAGTTAATCCAATATTCTTGTGGGCAAAGCAAGACAACACGCGTATAATTGAAGTTCGCTGTGAGGATTATGACAAAAGGAACCGTATCCGTATTACAAAAACATCAAATGGGTGGCGAGCCATACCAAGATCTGATCCTACAACATCAAGAGTACAAAATTTTTATCCAACACCTTTAATGAAAGTTAAGAGAGAAGATTTGGAAACAAAAACAAACATAAGAAAAAAAATAGAAAACAACAATATTTCTTCGCGCAATGTGCTCTTAATGTCTAATATAATTAACGGACGTATAGACAACAACTCCAAATTGAATGAAATATGCAAAGTACGTAATCCGCTGGCTATCAAAAAATTAAAATCAAAAAACAAGAACAAAAAATCAATAAAGATTAAGAAATCGCAATGCGAAAAATCTCTCAAAGAATCTGACACCATTAGCACTGTAAATGTTGAGATGATCAAAAATATCAAAGCTCCACTAGTGTCGTTTAATAAAAATTCTACAAGATTGCAAGATTCTATACAAATTAGTAATAGACCCGAATCTGAAATAAATAAAGAAATGACTTTATTAAATAATATCTGTACAAATGAGCTATTTGAAAAAATTGTAGATCGTGCGTCCGAAAACAGTGCTGAAGATCTAGGAACTAATACAAACAGAAATTTTTCATCTTTAATCCATATTGCTAAACCACTGAAGACAAAATCTGTGTATCAAATAGACTCTGAGAAACAATTTTTTCATCTGTGCCCAAAAACCGGGTTGTTTTTGCCTAATAATATATCAAATACTGAAAATGAAACTAATGAAAACATATGTGAACCAAATACTTCAGAACAAGAGCAATGTAGTGGAAAAATCATTGCGTATTCCAAGATACATATAAGTGAAGAAAACGTAGAAAGTTTAGAGGCTAAAACGAAAAATTTAAAATATCTGCTAGATAATGCCGATCTTCTTCAAAACTGCGATGACAATGCAAACATTGATGCAGAGTTAATAGATACACTTATAATGACCAGTTGTGAAAACGACTTGCTTCAGGCGAATGACATAACTAAAACAGTTGTGGACCAACTAAATCATAAAACATTACATGCCCAACATGAAATGGTTGTCCAGCATATATCCGACGTATGTGATCCTCCAAAATGTTTGTCTTTCAATGAAGCTGGAGAAATAGAAGGTCTGAATGGTGAGCTTTTCCAATCAAATACATGTACTGGATCATTTAGTAAAGAGGAGTCACATGTAATAATTACAGAATCCCCAATCATGTTACACTCGACAACATCAATTGAAGAAACGACGCCTATTTTTCAAAGGACACGTTCATGTGAAAATATTGAATCTATTGCAAGTAATATGGGTATAAAATCTAGCAACTTACTATCAATAAACGAAATTGAAAACACACCAAAAGATCTTAGTTCCAAAAAACGTGAAGATGTTTGTCCTTCGGAAACTCGTAGTCAGTGTGCTGTGACTTCCAGTTCTGACGTGGTAAAGTCGCCACGAAAAGGGCTAATGTCACCACCGGATTCCTTGGAAAATCTTATATTAGACCAATTTATCACATTAAATACGCTGTCAACACAGCATCATAGGAATCATAAAGATCTTGATCAACATATATCTAATATATATAATTTGAAATCCACTCACTGTACTAATTTTATTGACACAATAGTTATAGAGGACGATGAAAATGTAAACGGTGTTGAGCATGTGGAACCACTGAAAAAACGTTTAAGAATCAATAATAAAGTGTTAGCACAAAACGTGGGAAAACTAAAAATTTTAGACCAAGACCCTGATCCATTGACGCAGCTACGGTTACTCATAAGACATGCTCAGTGGAAAGTTCCAGATCCAATACTTGTTCCAAAGGACAGGCTAAACGCCGTTTTAGCATCGCCTGCCAGAGAAATTCCACTGTTGATTACTACAAGACCTGAACTAAAGTTGCCGGACGCTTTTGCGTATCCAGAAATAATACAGAATCCTAATATACTTGTTATTTCAATGGCTCAGCTTGAAGCTATTTTAAAAAATGATAAAATTGAAAAACAGAAGACTTCAAAAAGCCTGAACCCGAATGTCAGCCCACAGTTACCTAATAATCAAACAGATGTTAGGACTTCAGACAGGACTGACGATTTAGAAATGATATCTCTAAGGCAACAGCTTCAACATGCATCAAAACATCCGATAACCACGTTGACAAATCCTAATAGTCAAAATTTTAGTAATGAAGCCGCAGTTCGAACAAGTGTATCAAACTCTTTGGCTGGCACAAAACATAAACATGTCAAAAAGTCGCGGTCAGACTCTTCACCATCAAACATGAATTCGACTACAATGGCTGTACTTAACCAGATGTTTTGGCTTCCCTATTTTAATACGATTTCTCAAGGAATAGCAGAATCCGTAAAACATCCTACTGCACTGCAGAAAAAGCTTTCAAACGTTGAACTAAATGGTATAACTAGCTCTGAAGATATTTTAAAAAATACTGCCAATAATGAAACCTCTAGCAATTATTTTTTAAACACTGCTTGGCAAGGTTTTGATAAGCAGTTTAAAGAAAATAAAGAGTTGTCACTTTTTGAAAAAATAGTTCAACACCAGATGCAAAGTGTACTTCAATTAAATAAAGTTAAAAAAAATCCCTCACAGAATATAACTTCGGAACCGCCAGAGATTTCATTACCTAATATTGACAAATCCAAACAAGAAAACGATTCATTAAATTTAATTGAACAAAAGAAGAAAACAGTTTTTTTAAATAATAAACAAACACAGAAATCTATGTGTGAAAACCAAATAAATAATTGCAACAACATCTTACCACAGGAAAAATGTTATAATTTAAGAAGTTCAAACGCAGTTCGTTACCCCATTGAATCAAAACGATGTTCCAGTATCAACGAAAGACAAATTGCAGATAACAGACCCAGGCTTACATGTAAATCGTTGTCTAATCTTTTGGACCCTGAAGTCAGTGTGTTGAAGTCATCAAGTGCTTCCACCGCTTTAGTACAGGATTTATCGTCAGACTTTCCTAAAATTGTTAAAGAAATAAAACGTAAGACAACAGAATGCAGAACAAACGATAGCAATGCCGAAACCATAGACAATTTTACGTGCAATGCACCTGTTATGCTTCCATACCATAGATCTTGTAGTAATTTAAATATGGATTCAACCCGCGTGCTTAATAATCAAAAACCTAAATCGTACGAAAATCATATATCGAATAACGATGTCCCCGAGATAACAGCTGATACAAATGTTCCGTTATGGCATCCACTTTTCGGAAGGTAAGACAATCCAATCTTATTATGCAATGAATATTATTAGATTATCCCAGATAAGAAAATATGTCTAGCATACATGATATACCATAACCATTGATGTAAGTTTCATAGCACAATTGTGCAAACTAGAATCACACACATTCTTATCCTCATTCATTTAGGGTGACTTTTTGCGTTCGAGATTAAAGGTAGAATTAGTAAAATCGAATCGTGAAGTTGCGTATCAGCTGACAAAAACCGTACCATGTGCAATGCATGTTACTAGTTATAAAATATGTGGTGGTACCACTGCTGACGTAGAAATCTACATAAAACAGATTTTTCTTTTGTTGCTCCGGCAACCGCTAATGCCTTTTTGATAAACAATCCATTTTTTTAATTTTTCTAGCACGAAATTATATTACTCTACCTCAGTATGTTTAACTATTCTTACTTATCTTTTTACGATCATCACATTAATTATTTTTACTTATTCGATGTACAACAGAAAATTAATAGTGATACTTATAAATGTGTTTACCCAAGGTAAATCAATTGTATACACAACATCCGTTTCTCATATTCCGTTTCATTGTAAATTTAAGTTAAATAGCTGATGTTAATAATGATGTTTGGTAAACACATTTATAAGTATCACTATTAATTTTCTGTTTTTTCCAATTTTTCATTTTTCTATTTAGGTTAGCACGAAATTATTTTACTCTACCTCAGTATGTTTAACTATTCTTACTTATCTTTTTACGATCATCACATTAATTATTTTTACTTATTCGATGTACCATCGGTACATGCATGTAAGTATTATTGTAGTGGTCTATGTTACTTGTTGTTGCATTCTACAGTTTTTACTTGGATTTCCAGCATTCTGAAACTGTGATGGCCAAGTGAACAGTGATTGCCAAGTGAACATATTTTTGTCATGTGCCCATGATGTATTAAGTGAGAAATTTTTAGATATTTTAATTGAACTGTAGTGAATTTTAATCAGAAATAATTCATAGTTAGGCTCAAGTTCAGTAATTTCAATTCTTATTGAATGAAATATTTTTTATTAATTAATGTGAGTTTCTAAAGAAGAGAAGAAAAATTAAACTTAGACTTTAAGCTGGGGGAAATACCGATACTTTTCAGTGCAGCCACGCACTTCATCAGCACCCTAGTCTATCTACTTTTTTTATTTCCCCCAGCTTAAAGTCTAAGTTTAATTTTTCTTCTCTTCTTTAGAAACTCACATTAATTAATAAAAAATATTTCATTCAATAAGAATTGAAATTACTGAACTTGAGCCTAACTATGAATTATTTCTGATTAAAATTCACTACAGTTCAATTAAAGAACCTAAAAATTTCTCACTTAATACATCATGGGCACGTGACAAAATATTTTCACTTGGCAATCACTGTTCACTTGGTTATCACAGTTTCACAAGGCTGGAATAACTAAAATAAAACTGTAGAATGCAACAACAAGTAACATAAGACCACTACAACAATACTTACATGCATGTACCGATGGTACATCGAATAAGTAAAAATAATTAATGTGATGATCGTAAAAAGATAAGTAAGAATAGTTAAACATACTGAGGTAGAGTAATATAATTTCGTGCTAACCTAAATAGAAAAATTAAAAAAAAAATGGAAAAAACAGAAAATTAATAGTGATACTTATAAATGTGTTTACCAAAGGTAAATCAATTGTATACACAACATTCGTTTCTCATATTCCGTTTCATTGTAAATTTAAGTTAAATAGCTGATCTTAATAAGAATCTCTACCCAAGTAGATAGACTAGGGTGCTGATGAAGTGCGTGACTGCACAGAAAAGTATCGGTATTTCCCCCAGCTTAAAGTCTAAGTTTAATTTTTCTTCTCTTCTTTAGAAACTCACATTAATTAATAAAAATATTTCATTCAATAAGAATTGAAATTACTGAACTTGAGCCTGACTATGAATTATTTCTGATTAAAATTCACTACAGTTCAATTAAAGAATCTAAAAATTTCTCATTTTCATAAATTTTTAAATTTTAGTGTTCTTTTGTGTAAAATAATTAATTTTATTACAAAAACAAATAAATAACAAATAATATTGCGTGTATATAATTGATTTATTATTGAATTCAAAGTAAAATGCTTCAAAAATCATCAAGTGATTTGATATCGTCAGGCAGTTGGTTGACCGGTTTCAAATCACGAGATCTCAAACATTTTTGTGTGCAGAACACCTTTTCAGTGATTTCAAATCACTTTAGTATAAAGTGATTTACAGAACATTCCAGATTTTCTATAACTTGTACACAAAGCCGAACGATACCGCAAGCTGTAAGGTAGGGATTGGTAAATATCTTCAAAAATCGATTTTCGATTTTTCGATCAACTTTTTTAAGTTCGATTTTTGAAATCGATTAATCGTACGTGAAAATCGATTTTAAAGTAAGTATTGAAGGTAGGAGAATAATTGTTTTCAGTTTGCAAAGCTAAATGTATACTATTGATAAAAATTAAAATGATTCCCAATTTATAATTTTATAATACTTTTTTCTTATTGGGAAAAATTGTGTTAGAAAATTTTTAGCATTTTTAAAAAATCTCTCCTGCCTACATATATGTGTAGGATGTCAAGAGTTTCTTACAGGTTACTTAAAACAAGTTTATTTATAATAAAAAAACAAAAAATGTACAAATACGGCCGTGCAATTTTTTGCCAAATCCGAAAATCGGATTTTTTGCAAAAAAATTGCTAGTTTTCGACCAGTGCTGCATGTAGGGTGCAGCAACAAAAATCTTCAAAATTTATTTCACATCCTTTCTCAATGTCTCCTTTCTCGAAAACAATCAAAGTTTTTATCAAATACTTAATAATTTTTTAAAATATTCCTAAAAAAATAAGAATACTTTTTTCAAAAAATATACAAAATTTTCTCATAATTTTTAGAAATACAATTGCAAAATTATTCCTTGCTACAATTTTTGAGATAAATTTTTAATTTTTTCATATGAATTGGAATGAAGTTTCTTTTCAAAAACAATAAAACATTTTTGCCAAGTAATAAAAAAGTTATGTACTAACGAATAAAAAAGTCAGGCCAAAAATTAAAAAATAAGTTTTTCAAGTCAAATAACTTGGAAACTGAAAGAGATAAAATGTAGGGATTGGTAAATCGATTTCGATTCCAATCGAAAACCGATTTTATGTTAAAAACCCGATTTTTTGTAATCGATCTTGCGTCTGCCATGTTATACTGAAATCGATTATTAGGCAAATTTTTTAAGTATTAATCAAGGCAGATTAATCTGCCTTACTAGCATACTACCTTACTTAATACACTTGATATACCTCGCATACATTTCAAAAACAGGTGTCGTTTTCATTACTATACATATCGAGAGCCTATATTCAAAATACGTCAACTCAAAAAAGCTAAGTTTTCAGTAGAGCAAAAAAACTAGTTAACTCGCTGATAATATGGTTTAAATATGATTACTAATTTATAGGTTTGCAAAAAATATCTTATTTTGCACTGGTTTGCGTATTTTTATGAGATAGCATATTTTAGTCGATCAAAAAACAAATGTTTCTTTAACATATTTTGTCAGAAAAAAATTTATTTTTTTTAATATATTTATTTTTTAATCAATTTGTGAAATCTTTTACTCAGTACTAGATATAAGAATTGAAAAGATACAAGAAAAAACTTAAAATGCCATAAAAATAGCTTAAGCCTGACTTAAAGTCTTCCATCTCGAGGTAATCAGACTTAGCACTCTATAACTCGCTCATTACTTTAACTTCAAGTTATCAATTTCGAAAGCTTTTATTATTGCCTATAATTGGTCCATAAATTATGTTTCTATTCGATTAACAGTTTAAAAGTTATACATAAATTACCATTTTTGTTTATCGGAAACCCTATGTTCTGATATGTTTAAAGTGACCATATCTTAAAAACTAGCTATAGGATATCAAAATCCTTACCAGATTCGTGTTCAACATGCCAAATGCAATAAGATTTGAGGTAAATTTGTAATAAATTACCAATTTTTTTTAAATGTTGGAAATTTACACGGGATTTAGCATTTATTTTCACCAAAAAAAATTATACTTTGAGATAGCAGAATAAGAAAAATTGATATAAAACGAGAAAAAATAATTTTTTTGATTCGAAACTTATACTACAGATGAATATTGCATAGGGGAGCTATTTGCCATCGGAAACTCATTTTGACCAAATTTGAGTTGACGTGTTTTGAATATAGGTTCTCGATATGTAATTTATTTGTTACACGAAAAAAGTGTAAAAATTTAAAATTGTTTAATTGGTGAAAAAATGGCTAAGTAGTCATCACATAAACCAGCAACTTTTTTTACAAAATATGAGTGAGGAAGATTGGTTTGATAACTAATATTATTCATCTTTATTCCACAACATTTGTCGACATCAATGCCAAGACAATATCGAAAATAGGACACTTACTTTCTCTAAAGGCTAGAAAATAGAGTACGTCGAAAATAAACAATTACTGAGAAAAAATAGTACTTAAGTGTCCTATTTTGACATTGCCTGACGTTGATAACTTTTGTTTTTGTTTGTTAGTTTTTTATAATCTTAACTTGAATTTTTATGAATAAAGATTATTTCGTGTATAAACTAGCCAATTTGTCTTAAACGATTTTAAAATCGATTTTAAAATCGATTTTCACGTACGATTAATCGATTTCAAAAATCGAAATTAAAAAAGTTGATCGAAAATCGATTTTTGAAGATATTTACCAATCCCTAATAAAATGGTACTCTAAAGCCCTTATGACACTTCATTTTTTCTTCATTGATTTGATATTGACTTGATAGAAAGAAACAATAAATATAAGAAAGAACAAACTATATAAAACGGAAACAAAATGTTTAAATGTTGTAAAATTTTCGAAATTAGAAACCGCTAGTATTAAGACAAAACAAAATATAAATAGCTATGTTTGACCATAAACCGCTAACAGCGAACACTTTTATGTTTCAAGCTTGAAATGATAGATTTTCATTTGCTATCGATAATTTTAGTCAGCTTGTTGACATTATTTCATTTTTCTGAATATAGCTGCTTCCTTTGCACCAGTTGAATTTTCCTATTATTTCTTAACGTAGATTTGTCCCGCAGAAAAAATTATTGAAATCGGTCCCTATTTACAAAAGTTGCAAGCTCTGAAAGAATTTCGATACCCGCACTTTCCCACTTTGAGGCTCTTTGGAGCTACACTGTCTTGTAACAGGGTTACTCAAAATATGCTTTCTAAAAACTTCAACACTTCTACTTTCCAAAACAGTAGGTTTCATCGAAATCGGTTGACTAGTTCAAAAGTTGCGTATTTTTTACCACTTTTTTTTAATTCACGCCACTATGCAATGTTATGGCACGGTTCATACGAAATGAGACATCTTTTTTAAGAAAGCCTTCAGTTAAGGAAATGTATGAAGATGTGGTTAGGGAATATTTAACTTTACCTCCCGTCTAGACTGGCAATAAGTGTATTAACATATATTGCAGCAACTGTCAAATTATTGATATTGCTAATGAAGACTGCTTATTGCCAGTACTTGAAATAATTGCGGCAATAATTGTCAACAGTTTTTCGTTGACAACTATTGGGAACATAAAACGTCAATCTCGGTGTTAATTTATGTTCGACTTTTCTGCATTACGTTTGGCATTTAGATAATGGGCCAAGTGAATAAAAACGTAGCTTATGCTACATAGTTACAAGAAGTAGCACTATCGTTATCTTTTCAGTACTAGCTAAAGCTAGTAGTTAAAGCTAGATAAAGTGTGAATAACTCTTTGCTAGTGCCACATACCTAGTACTGAAAAACGGTAGCAAATGCTGGAAAATTTAACAGCTGACAGAAATCACTTGAGTTCCCACTTTTTTTGCTTCTAAATCCCGGCATAATTTTTTCGGAATTTGAATGTATGAATTATTAATATATTTTAGCATTAAATAATTAGTTTTATTTTTAATTAACAACGCATGCCCAAGGACGGTAAATGTAAATAAACTTTACTCTTAGTATTACTGTTACATTTTAAAATGATCAGCGATCTAAAAATGAAAAGTAAAAATCATTTACGTTTACTTTTCGGGAACATGGCTGTTCAGTATGGAACAAAGTTTTTGTGAAAAATGGAATTAAGTGGTCAAAAACACTTAAATAATTTACAGTTTTTATTGTACTTCGATCAGAATTTTAATATTTGGTTCACAAGTTTTCGCGAACTTATTGAAACATTTGCATAAACGGTGAAATAATTATGCTATTTTCAACAGATTTTAGCACGAAAATTTTTGAAATATGCATTCAGTGCATAATGCATTCAACTTAAATTTATTTCCTAAATACCAAAATAAATATCCACAAAAGGTATTTACGCGGTAAATTATAAAAACAAACATATTTGCAACGTTGTATAAAGACATTTGTTATTGCCTAAATCTGTTTATAAAACTAAAATAATCGGATGGATGAGAACGTGTTATTATGCGGTATTCTTTCCTTTGGCGAACGTGCATTAAAGCAGGTGTTGAATTTAAAACTTGTTTCATATACTTTGTTTATAATTTATGTTTTTAGGAAAAATATTTGTTCTTTGCTTTTAAAGCATTTCAAATATTTTTCATTATTTTCAGTTGTAGAAAAATTTTACTCAAGTAAAACCTAAATAAACTCATCACTTTTATATAAAACCTGCCTGATAATTCAAATAACTATAGGATATGGGCCCAGCAGAGAAAACTGGTATTACACAATTTTGTGGGAGCAATTTTGAAAACTGGAAATTCCGTGTTGAGAAACACGGAACAGGAACAGCAAGAACAGGAACAGCAAGAACAGGAGTTCTTGCAGCTGTAACGTCAACTCAAGATTCAAAAAAATTGGATACAAAAGCTCAAGATATAATAACCAGTCTTGTAAGTGATGACTATTTGGAATATATACGAGATAAAGCAACAGCCAAAGAGATGTGGGACAGCTTAAACACAACTTTTTTGTGTAAGTCTTCCCAAAATCAAACAATTATACGTAAGGAGCTGGCTAATTTAAGATTCAAGGAAAACGAAAGCCTTAACCAACATTTTCTTCAATTTGACTCACTGGTAAGACAATTAAAAAGCACCGGGTCCAAACCAGAAGAAGCAGATTTGGTCTCACAATTATTTTTGGCGCTGCCTGAATCATTCCATCCTATTGTTACTGCTTTGGAGAATCTTAAAATAGAAGAATTAACATTAGCTGTTGTGAAACCAAGATTATTGGCAGAAGAATCAAAGAGAAGAAACAGAAATGAGGATGAAGTGGCTCAAAAAGCAACAGCATTTCAATTTAAAAAGAAAAATACAATTCGATTTAATGGAAGATGTCATAAATGTGAAAAATTTGGCCATATGAAAAAGTATTGTAGAAGTAAAGAGGCGAAAATTGCGCAATGTAAAGAAAATGGTGTAAGTTTTATGGCAGATGCAAATGTTGAGGCATCGTCATACCTTTCTGAGAATGAAATATCATTTGCATTAAATTCTGGTGCAACAGACCATTTTGTTAATGATAAAAAAGTTTTCAAGAATTTAAGAAAATTAGAAAAACCGCAACTTATAAGCATAGCAAAAGACTCGGAGCAAATATCAGTTTTTATGATTGGAGAAATTGATTTGTTGACTGAAACAGGTGTAAAAATTCATTTGAAGGATGTTCTGTATAGTTCCGAATTCCGACAGAACTTGTTATCCGTTAGTAAAATTGTAGAAGCTGGATTAAAAGTAGATTTTCAAAGAAATTATGCCAATATAAAACAAAATAGGGAAACTGTAATGAAGGCCAACCGTTGTGGAAATTTGTTTATTGTAAAATTAAAATGCGAACACATTATATTGGCTAGTTTAAGTAAAGTTGAAGAAAGCGAATTGTGGCACAAACGTATGGGACATATCAGTGACCAAGGCTACAATAAATTGATTAATAACGATATGGTTTGCGGTTTGCCAAAGGTATGTAAAACAAATTTTTATGAAATTTGTGTTCAAAGTAAGCATTGTCGAGAACCTTTCGGAGGAACTCGAAGAAAATCAAACAGGCCTCTTGAACACATTCACTCCGATGTATGTGGTCCAATTACTCCTACCGCTTGGGATGGATCTCGATATTTTGTCACTTTTATTGACGATTATACATATTTTGTAATAGTATATCTCATTAAAAGAAAATCTGAAGTGTTCGAAAAATTTAAAGAATACGAGGCTTTGGTGACGTCTAAATTTGGTAATAAAATTTCTTATTTAACTGTTGATCAAGGACGCGAGTATAGGTCTAGTCTGATGAATTCGTTCTGTAAAGAAAAAGGTATACAAATTTGTGAAACAATAGCATATGAAAAACGGAAAGTTATATTATCAAGAGACGTAAAATTCAACGAAGCCGTATTTCCTTTTAAATAGGAAAATATAGAAAATACGAAACTAACTGTTACAAGAAACAATCAAGAGGGGGAAATAAATGATGATGTTTCATTCCACAATGGTCCTGAGGAGGAAATTAATGACAATGATTCGTTGCAGAATGGTGCTGAGCGATGTAATAATGAAATTCAGATTGCAGATGATATTTTAAGTAAAACTGGCGTAATTGAAGATGATGATCATGATACTGTGGAGTCTCAGGTGGAAGAGCAAGTAGCCGAAGCACCTAGACGAAGTGAAAGAGTTCGAAAGCCAAATCGTACATTCGCCGACATCTATTCAAGCATATTTGAAGCTGTTCTCACTGAAGAAACTATTCCTACAAATTTTGCAGACATTGACAAATGTAGTAATAAATCAAAATGGTTAACTGCTGTTAAAGAATAACTTGAATCGATGAATAAAAATAGTGTCTGGAAAATAATAAAACGACCTTCTAATGTAGAAGCTCTAAAATCTAAATGGGTGTTTACAGTGAAGAAAGATGTTAACGGAAATCTAAAGAGATATAAAGCCAGACTATTTGCAAAAGGATATTTACAGAAACTTGGTGTAGACTATGAGGAGATTTATGCTCCAGTAGCAAAGTTACCTACAATAAGAATTATTTTAGCAGTTGGAGTTTTGAAAAAATTTTATTTCCACCAATTAGATATTAAAACTGCTTTTTTACATGGAGAACTAAAAGAAGATGTATACATGGAGATACCAGATGGTATGAAAGTCAATCCAGCTTATATATTGAAGCTACAAAAATCTTTATACAGATTGAAGCAAGCTCCAAGATGTTGGAACGAAAAACTAAATTTCAGATTAATAGAACTAGGTTTCACCAGAAGTCAACATGATTATTGCTTATATACTATATTTAAACATAATTATACAATATTTCTGCTGTTGTATGTAGACGACATGTTACTTGCTGGAAATAATGAAGAAGAAATTATCAAATTGAAATGTAAACTATCGAACTATTTCGAAATATCTGACTGTGGTAAACTTAATCATTTCCTTGGGATCAAATTTGAATATAACCAAAAAGATGGTGTGCTGAAAATGTCACAAGAGTGTTTAATAAGAAAAATATTAAACAAATTTGGTATGTCAGAATGTAATGATATTAGAACCCCCATGGAGAAAGGTCTACAATTAACAATAGGTACAGGAAATGAATGCAACCAACCCTACCGAGAGTTACTAGGCAGTCTTATGTACATTATGCTTAGTGTTCGTCCCGATATCTCTTATTCCATCGGTTATATGGGAAGATTTCAACAAAATCCTGCTGACGTACATTGGTCAACGCTTAAAAGAATTCTTCGGTATGTTAAAGGCACAAACACTATGAAATTGGTTTATGATAAAAAATCGAATGAAGAAGCTTTGATTGGATATGCTGACGCAGATTGGGCATCAAGTATAATTGATAGAAAATCAACAAGCGGTTATATATTTTATGTTTTTGGAAACCCTGTATCATGGTCAAGTAAGAAGCAAGCGACGGTAGCTTTATCATCCAGTGAAGCAGAATATATTGCTTTGAGCAATGCTACGTCTGAAGGATTGTGGATACGTGGAATACTACAAGATCTAAAAATTGTTGACAAATATCCTGTCACAATCTTTGAAGATAACGCCGGATGTATTTCAATGGCTCAAAATGCAGAGTGTAAACGTTCAAAGCATATTGATATCCGTCATTACTTCATCCGAGATCACATCATGAAAGGAAATTTGGTAGTGAAGCCAGTTTCGACTAAAAATCAAATTGCTGATATTTTCACAAAACCTCTAGATGCTACTACTTTTATTGCAATTAAATATTTACTTAAATTATATAATTGAGAGGGGGGGTTGAATTTAAAACTTGTTTCAAAAATACTTTGTTTATAATTTATGTTTTTAGGAAAAATATTTGTTCTTTGCTTTTAAAGCATTTCAAATATTTTTCATTATTTTCAGTTGTAGAAAAATTTTACTCAAGTAAAACCTAAATAAACTCATCACTTTTATATAAAACCTGCCTGATAATTCAAATAACTATAGCAGGCATATTTATATCTAAATGAAAATATACGAAAACATACTTTTATCACTATAAAGCAGAAAAGCACAAACTTCCAGCACTTCAATCAACTGCTTACAAAAATCAAAGCATAATCTAGTATTTTTAAGCATTCACTACTTTTTAATCACACATTTCTTAAGCCAAAGCTGGAAAACTAGCATTTGATACTCAGTAGAAAGTTCTAGCCTTATCTGAATTTTTTATTCACCTCAAAGCTAGCTAAAACTTAAAAATATCCAGCATAAGCTTTAGCTACCATTTTATTCACACAGCCCAATATTAGTGAAATTGAGAAAATATACATACATATGTACGTTAAATATAATTTTACATAAAATTTTGACATCAAATAATTAAAGTAAATGCTTAAGATTAATTGCTATGTCTTGACATATATGTAGACATGAGGGAACACAAACACTTCAATATGGCAACTTTAGCTATATGCAAAAATATGCGTACAAAAAAGTAACTGTATATTATAACAGTTTCTATTAAAATAATTTAACAAGTTATGCATGTTAAGCATTCAAAATATAAAAATAGCATCAGGCAAGCATTTTCCGTGTTTCTTTTTGTTTAAAATTACAAGAAATGGTTACAGTAAAAGAAATAAGTGTTGCAGAAAGAAAAATTATTGTTCATCTGTGGAAACAAGGAAAAACTTTGCGAGAAATTGGTAAAATAGTGGAAAGATCTCATTCTTCTATCCAGAGAGTAGTAGACAACTTTAAAAAAAATGGTGACTTAGTGTCCAGACTCCGTCCAGGTCGCCCGCCTAAGCTAACTGAGCGGGAGAAAAGAGTTTGCTGATAACTTAAGCAGCCAATTTCAAAAGGTTGTCTCCCTCGATACTGTGCGCAGAGTTTTAAGAAAAGCGAATTATCGAAGTCATGTGGCTAGAAAGAAGCCCCTTGTGCCATTAAAGAATCGCCAAAAAAGAGTTGCCTTTGCAAAGCAAACAAGCCACCAGAGTTTTGGGAAAAGGTTTTGTGGTCTGATGAGAGTAAGTTTTGTATATTTGGAATAAAAGGCCGACAACTAGTGTGGAGAAAGCCAGGTACGTCCTTAAATCCCAAAAATTTAAAACTAACAGTAAAGCATGGTGGTGGCGGTGTAATGGTATGGGGCTGTATGAGTAGCAAAAGTGTGGGAAATCTGGAATTCATTCCATCAACGATGGACCATAAGGTCTTTTTGCAAATACTGCAAAGTAATCTGCAGCAAAGTGCACAAAAATTAAATATTGAGGATCATTATATCTTTCAACAAGATAATGACCCAAAACACACCGCGCATAATACAAGACTTTGGTTGCTATATAACATCAAAAGTCAGTTAAAAACCCCTCCGCAATCTCCAGATTTGAATCCTATAGAGCATTTATGGCATTTGCTAGAACGTCGTATTAGAAATCATGTCATTAATTCGAAAGAAATGCTTAAAACTGTGTTGCTCGAGGAATGGAGCAATATCAGCGCTGAATATACGAAAAAACTTGTGATGTCAATGCCAAAACGTTTAAAGGAGGTTCTTAAGCTTCATGGGTATCCAACTTTGTATTGAAATCCTTATTATGTTTAAATTTTATCATTACTTGAATCATGTACGCATAATTTTGCATAGTTATCAAATGAATCTTGTTTACTTTTTGAATTCTCGTATGTTTTCTTATGCTGTAACTTGCTTTTTTCTATGTATTAACACTCCTAATTATATAAGAACTTCACTAACACGTATGTAACACGTAAATAAATATTTCCAATTTTTGGTCTTGTACGCATATTTATGCGGCCTAGTGTATGTATGTATATTAAAAAAGGAAAATAGTCTTTCAAAAAACGTGTGTAGTGAAATAATTTATATTCATAAGTTTTTAAAAGTAAAAGATTGTTCGATTAATCAGATATTTACAAGTGAATTATATTTTTATTCTGCACCATTCTTGTTGAATTTTCCCATATTGTGGCTACGATTTCGAATAGCCTTAACATAAGTAAAGCAATAAGCAATATTGTTCCGCTATTCTGCCGGTGTTATTGCTATATTGGCAGTCCAGACGGGAGGTTAGGTCATATGAAGTCTGTAACTGGGGATTCTTCACTTTTGTCCTCTTATTTACCCCACCATCCAGTATTCAAATTAGAGAGCAAAACTACAAAATTAAGGGTTGTTTTCAATGCTTCCAACGGGACTTCTAATGGTAATAGTCTAAATGATTGTCTGTATGTAGTACCAACTCTGCAAACTGATTTAGTACTTTTAATTCTACGTTGGAGATTTTTCAAATTCGTTTTCAATTGTGACATTACTAAAATGTATCGACAGATTAGACTAGATGGGGCACATACTTCTTTTGAACGCATGTTATTCGGAGATTCTCCTACGGATGAAGTTAAGGAGTATGAATTGCAAACGGTCACCTTCTGTGTCAATTGTGCGCCTTATCTAGCTATTCGTAGTTTGCTACAGTTGGCTGAAGATTGTGAAACTGAGTTTACCCTCGCATCAAATATTCTACGTAGGGGTATGTACGTTGACGACGTATTAACAGGGACTCATGATGTCACCACTGCGTTGATCGCTCGTGATTAACTTAGAAAAGCTCTGTCATCCGCAGGATTTGAACTTCGAAAATGACTTCCCCTGATCATTTAGTCGATGCTCAATTATTGACTTTTATTGTGTCAAATAGTTCCAAAACACTGGGACTTCAGTGGAATGCTCATTTAGACATGTTCTATTTTAAAGTGGATCCAATTACGTTGCGATCTCACTATACAAAAAGGTAAGTTTTGTCCATTATCTCAAAACTATTTGACTCCGTTGGCTGGCTCGCACCTGTCGTTGTAGTTGCAAAAGTTATTATGCAAAAGGTATGGCAAGGTAATACTGATTGGGACGATTCACTTAAGCCTTTAACGAAGGTAGAATGGGACAAATTTGTTACTTCTTATACTGAAGTTAACAATATACAAATTCGCAGGTGGGTTAACTATGAAATTGACTGCATGTTTTTTCGGATGCCTCGGAAATAGCATACGCGAGGGTAATATATTATACGCATTGAGAATGCCAATAATAAAATATTTTCGCATTTATTAACTTGCGAAACAAAGGTGGTACCGATTAAGTCTGTCTATTCCTCGACTAGAACTTTGTGCTGCAGTTTTGACTTCAGATCTTTTGAAAACTGTTCTTAGTGAGATTGATATGCCACTTCGTCAAGCTCATTGTTGGACTGATTCTACAATCGTCCTTTCCTGGCTAGGAAAAGACGCCAGTTCCTAGTTCCAATATGGTATGCAAGATTCAGGAAATTGTTGGTAGTCACAATTGGCATCATGTAAAATCAAAGGATAATCCTGCTGATTTAGGAAGTCGTGGTGTTACTCCAGCAGACTTAACACATAGTGATCATTGGTAGCATGGCCCACATTGGCTTCGAAATGAGTGAAGTCTCATGCTTCATTTCTTACCAATTATGAAGACGTGTTGAATAGATTTTCTTCGCTAGATCGAGCTTTGTGTGGTATCTTATTTATTCAGATTCTTGCACAAAACTCATGCTTCCCACAAGGATAGCCATGTTTATGAGTCAATTACAATATCAAATGTGGAGATGAAATTTGTGAAGACACGTTTAGCTATTATCGCACAAAAAGTTATGGCTCGATTATGGATGGCAACCGAACTTCAGTTGCCGAGTTAACTAGCAACGCAGCTGAAACTAAAATTGGTATTATGTATAGCAACTTCCTCCAGTTGCCAAAAAGTTATCGAAAATACGATTATGACAGATTGGCAACTGAAAATAATGTGAACAAAAATGCAAAACATAAGAAATACAACTGCTTAAAACAAAATCATCAAGTAAAAGTGCTTAAAATAATACTCATCTTAAAAATTATTAGTTAAGTGGAATTAATTGCTGATAAAGAGAAGGAAACGCAAAATGTTGAATCTACTAGACGGCCTAAACTAGGTTTTAACAATCTCTTTTTTAACTTTAAATCATATTTTCTTTAAATATGCAAAGAAGAAACTCAAAAATTAAAATAATATAGCACTTAATTTTAAGTTTTTTCACTTATTACTATGCAGCAACTACAAATTTGTGGTTGCCAATATGGCAACTGAAATTACCAGCTCTTAGTTGCCAGCAGAGTAGCAAGTCGGCGGCTGGCGCCGGTACGGCTAGCCATGGCGGCTAGCCAGTCAGCCGATTTTTTTCGACAAGCCGAGCCGCCGCCGAACCACTCGGCTTATCGGCGGCTTAGTACTCAGGCGATATTTTGTCTTATTTTTTATACTTTTTCAAATTTCGTATTTAATATGATAGCGAGCGTCCCGGAAAGATAGTTGTTTTTGCTTCCACATAAAAAGAAAATGTTTATGTGAACGGCAACGTAGCTGCGACAACACTTACATTCTCTTTTGGAGTCCCTTCTTAAATACATGCACGTTTACTAGACTTTTTGATAATTAATTGTTCAAAGCTTTTTGTTTGTTGATCCGTAGCAGTGTTCTAATAAAGTAATTTATTTTTAATTCAATCGGAAAGCTTAAATCAAATTAATGTAGAAGGCAATCATGAAAAAAAATTCCGCGAGAAATTTTTCCCGGGGAAAAATTCCAACTAATAGCAAATAATAGGAAAAAAAATTCTAATTTGAAAAATTAAAAATTTCTCGCGAAATTTTATTCGTAATTACCCTGATAGTCTAGAATATGTTTCTATGGTTTAACAAATAATTTACGAAGATATTTTTTAGGACATCAATTACTGCAATATTGAAACTATTGCAAAATAAATAATGTTACAACGTGGTGATTCAATAATTCACGTATTTTTCTAAAAACAGACTGGGTTAAAACTTTTTTCAAATGCTTAAACAAATCGGCGTTAAGCCGTTCAGCCGCCGCCGCCGAAAATATTTGTCTTTCAGCCGCCGCCGACATTTTTTGCTCGGCTTGCTACTCTGGTTGCCAGTTGCCATCCGTAATACTATTTCGGCAACTAGCTACGCAACTACAGTTCGGTTGCCATCCATAATCGAGCCATAATTTTGCTGACGAATATGAATGCCTTTACGCTAAAAAGCCTCTTTCTTCGAAGAGTTCACTCTTATGTTTAAATTCTATTCTGGACAATGAAGGTGTTATGCGTCTTAATAGTAGATTAGTAAAATCACCTACCTTAACTTATACTGAAGGACATCCTATACTGCTGCCATATTCTTGCCGTTTTACTTTACTTATGGCTAAATTTGTTCATAAGATTTCTATTCATGGAGGAAATCAACTTATGGTTCGAATTATACGAATCGAGTATTGGGTACCTAGGTTAAAAACGTTGGTTCGAATGGTAATCAATCATTGTAAGCGTTTTATTCTCGATCGCAAGCACGCTTGTAGTCATATCATGGCTGCTCTACCACCAGAAAGGACTCTTCTGGATCGATCATTTACGACAACGGGAGTCGACTTTGCAGGTCCATTCGATATGAAAAGTTCTTCCGCCAGGTCTAGTCAGGTTTTGAAATCCTATGTTTGCATTTTTGTATGCTTTTCCACTAAAGCAATTCATTTGGAAGTCACGTCGGAATTAACAGCGGATAGCTTTTTAGCGGCATTTAATCGCTTTGTTTCAAGACGTGGTTGCCCGCATACCATATTTTCCGATAATGGTACAAATTTCGTTGGAGGATTCTAGGGAACTAGAATGGGAGTTTAAGATTTTTTTTTGGCAGAAAGTCGATCTAGGATGTGTTCTGCCTTAGCGTTTTATACCAGCTTGCGTGACGTTTTATACCAGCTGGCGCTCCTCACATGGCAGGTTTGTGGGAAGCGGGAGTTCGAAGTTTTAAATTACACTCGCAAAGAAGTTCAATCGGTTAAGTATACTTTCGAAGAACTTTCCACAATACTTGCTAGAATCGAAGCGTGTCTTAACTCTCGCCCACTTTGTCCAATTAGCGATAATCCTAATTATCCTGTAGCCCTCACCCCTGGAATTTTTTTTGATAGGTTCTAAAATATTGGCTCCTGCGGAACCATCTATATTCGAAACTCCTATAAGTCTTGTTAATCGATATAGGAAAATTAAAGTGTTTGCTCAACACTTCTGCCTACGATGGAAAGATGAGTATTTATCGAATCTTCATAAACGCTACAAGTGGAAATTTTCACAAAGAGATGTAGCTATAAACGAATTAGTTGCTATTCGTCATGAGCAACTTTCTCCCACTTCATGGAAATTAGGACGGGTAATTAAAACGTACCCCGGAAGTGATAACCACGTCCATGTCACTGGCATACGCATAGAAAATGGAATTGTTAAGCGACCAATTACAAAACTGGTCATATTGACTAGTTAAACATTTAAAAAAAAATTAACTTTTGTTACCCTTCATTATTTCCTAGTAACATGTAATCTCTCTCCTAAAAATTTGAAGATTATTAGAGGATTACAAGGAAGTGATGGAGGTGAGATCCAGGACATAGAAAAATCTCTGACTGACCTACAGGCTCCTGATGCCCCCAACGTAAAAGATGCTACGCATTCTAATGCAGCTGTAATTACAGTGGTTACGGCTCCCCTCGTCAAATCCTGACCATGTGTCAGGTGCCAAGGCAAATTCGGGTTCGAATATAGAGTGAAAAGCGGTCGTCGTTTGTAGAATCTGCAACAAACGGCATCAACTACCGGCTTGCCGCGCTTTTCAGAATATGGCATTCGAAAAAAAGATTACGCATAGTCAAATAATCTTTATTCATAAAAATTCAAGTAAAATTTATAAAAAATTAACAAACAAAAACAAAAGTTTTCAACGTCAGGCATTGTCAAAATAGAACACTTAAGTACTATTTTTTCTCAGTAATTGTTTATTTTTATAGACAGTAAAGGTACCAATACACTACATGTTTTTGCTTGTGTTTTTTTCAAGTTTACAATTCACATGTTTTTTTGTGTCTGTCAAATTTGATTAATTTACATACGGTTTTTAATTTTTGGTCACCAACTTGTATATACAATTTCACGTGACATCGGCCATGATTGTTTACAACAGCTGATATGTTCAGCATTAAAGCCGCTGGAAATTTCTTTGGTAGCGTTGCTGCAGTGCCGACGTCACTGAAGTTCCGGCGTCACAAATAATTATTTAAGTTTTTTTCTTTTTAATCTGCAAAATATGGAGCTTGTATCAACACTTGTTATATACTTTATATCATTGTTATTAAAATTTTAAAATTCGGTAAAAAATAATTAATTTATCAGTAATGTAAATACTTTAGACGGACGGCTAATGATATCGGAGACATTCAACCGTCGATAAATGTTTTCACATGGCGTAGACATTTGAAAACACATGTGTGAGCATAAGAAAATAGAACATGCTCTAATTCAAAATTTGTCTTATGTTTTTGCTTGTGTATTTTACACAAGCAAAGTTTTTGAAGTCACCAACTACATGTTTTTACCGAATTATCTAAAAATTTACAGGAGCAATGTAAAAAACATGTAGTGTAGGCAGATTAATCTGCCTTGCTTAATACTTAAAAAGTTGCCAGAATTTTGATAATAATAAAAAATCGATTTTTATAGCCCAATAATCGATTTCAGTATAAAATCGCAGACGCAAGATCGATTACAAAAAATCGGGGTTTTTAACATAAAATCGGGTTTCGATTGGAATCGAAATCGATTTACCAATCCCTAGTTGCAAATAAAATTGATGTTACAAGGTGGCCTGCAATGTTTAAGTTAGATTTATTACATTACGAATTCTTTACACTTTGTTTTATTTATTACAACCTTGCTAGGATCTATATTACTCCTCTTCTTCACAACCTTGTGTGGGAGTATTTACATAGATTCTAACGAGTGAACCGCTAACGGTATTTTTTTTTTCTTAAGCATTGTCTTTGCGCCGCTCTATACATATAAGTAAAAAAATATATTTTTTTTAATTCGTGTTGAATTGTTTTCGAATTTGTACTTTGCAATAAAAATACTTTGCATTTATTGTTTAAGAAAATTTATTTTCAATCACTATAGTTTGGCATTGTACTTTAATGTAAAATAGATTTTCTGCACTATGTTCAAATTAATTGTAAAATAATCACGTTTTTGTATAAAATCTAGAAAATAGATTGTTGTGTATTTTTATTCGACTATACATAAAGGATATATATTACAACAGGTTATGGGCCAACTCCTGCACTTACATTGAGTATAGTAGATTTTTTTTGTGAGCAAACTGAACAAATTATTCAAAATGAGTTCTGGGTTTCAAATTGAGAAATTGGATTCAAACAATTATGAATCTTAATGTCTTCAAATGAAGAGCGTATTAGTTCATTCCGAACTATGGAGGATTGCAAGTGGCGAATGTGGAAAACCGCAAGATGCTATTCAATCGGAACAATGGTCAGCAAAAGACGAGAAAGCGTTGGCAACAATTATGCTGTGTATCAAACCCTCAAATTTAAATCACATCAAAAACTGCAAAACATCGTTTCATGCGTGGTGTAAGTTAAAAGAAATTTTTCTTCCCAGTGGTCCTGCAAGGCAAGTCACACTTTTTAAGCAATTAATTCAACTTAGAATGGAAGACGATGACAAGGTACAGCAATTTCTTGATAAATTTTTTGCAACACTTGAAAAGTTGGCTGAAATAAATGTAAAAATTATGGACGAATTGCTTGTAATTATGTTATTATCGAGCCTTCCAAAATCATTTGAATCGTTTCTAGTAGCTGTAGAAACTCGTGACACATTGCCAACATTGAGTATGCTTAAATTCAAGTTGTTAGAAGATGGTGAAATGCGTGCAACAGAAATTAATCATATAGAACAACAGGCATTTTCTGCGTCAAGAAGGAAACAAATTCAAGATTCAACATCAAAAGCAAAAGGTAAATGTTTCAATTGTGGTCGTCAGGGGCATTTTGCTGCACAATGTCGAGTACGAAATAAGAACCAACATTCCGGTAAGTTCAACCAAAAAGCACTAGCAAGTTTTTTATATGGAACAACATCCTTAAAGAAGAATATTTGGTGCGTTGATAGTGGTGCTATATCACATATGTGTAGTGATCGTAGTTTGTTTACTTCTTTCCAAGAAATCAACGAAATCATAAGTCTAGTGGGTAACAATACCATAGAATCAAAAGGTAGAGGTCAAGTATAGTTTAAAAGTGGGCGATTTATTATAAACTTAAAAAATTGTATGTACGTTCCAAACATGCAATGTCATTTCATTTCTGTGGCATCTGCTGTGCAGAATGGATTAAGGGTAGAATTTTATCCCAGGAAAGTTCTTTTTTTTTGAAAAGGATAGAACAGTTATTTTGAAAGGAATAAAAGAAAATAACATTTTTATTGTCAAAACTGACGAAAACTCATGTTGTTATTCAGATTCAAAGAAGGAAAGTTTAGAAAGATGGCATCAAAGATATGGTCATTTAAATTTTCAAACCTTAAGAGATATATCTTTAAAGAACTTGGTTCATGGTCTAAATGTAGAGAGGAACACGTCAGATATAGTTTGTAAAACATGTCTCAAAAGCAAAATTTGTTCTAAACCATTTCCTCACTCCGAAACTATATCAGAAGATCTGTTAGATATTATACATAGCGATGTACGTGGACCAATGAATGTTAAATCAATTGGTGGATCAAGATATTTTGTTACGTTCATTGACGATATGTCGAGAAAAACATTTGTTTACTTTTTAAAAAACAAAAGTGACGTATTTGAAATTTTTAAGAATTTCAAAGCCATGGTAGAAAATCAATTAAATAAAAAAATAAAAATTCTCCGCATTGTCAATGGAGGCGAATATATTAGTAAACAATTTGATAATTTTTTAAAAGAAAATGGTATAAAGAGACAGTTAACCATACCTCACACACCTCAGCAAAATGGCGTTGCTGAGAGAGCCAATCGCACTTTAGTAGAAATGGCTAGAAGTATGATAGTTAATGCAAATTTGGAGGAGTATTTTTGGGCAGAAGCAATGTCAACAGCTGTTTACATTAGAAACAGGTCATTAACAAAGGTACATCAAAATAAAACTCCAGAAGAAATATGGTTTGGAAGAAGACCAACTGTAGCACATTTCAAAGTTTTTGGTTCAACAGCAATAGCTTTAGATAAAACTATCAAGAAGAAGTTTCATCCAAAAGGAAGAGAGTATATAATGGTCGGGTATTCCGAGGAATCCAAAGCCTACAGATTATATGACGTAAAAAACAAAGAAGTAGTAGTAAAAAAAAGATGTTATGTTTATTGATCAGTTCTCGTGGTACCTTCATAGCGAACAGTCGATTATATAGCGAACAAAAAATTATACAAAAAATTATTCGTAGTACATATTATTCGTAATAGGCACATACTGACTTTAATAAATAAGCTTTACTGCTTTGTTAATATTTTTTACATAGTGGAAATAACAAATACAAAAAAACAGAAACAAAAAAAACATAAACTGTGACATTGAGGAATACTCTATACGAGTAACTCAAAAACAAATAAACAATCAAAAATTACAAAAACAAAAAAAAAACAGAAAAAGTGCCCTTGAGGAATACTCTATATGAGTACCTCAAATACAAAAAATTATGAAGTGAGTTCTAACGGCAGAAATGCCTATTTTACTGTGAGTTCTGAAGCTCTCAATGAAAATAATACAAATAATAAATCTAATGAAAATATTTTTTTAACGACAAATCCAATTTTTCGTCAGCGATCAACTTCGCTTTGTCCAATGCCAAATAGTGATTCATTAACATTACAGTTGCCTAGTACTTCGTCATATAAATCAGCAATATCATCTCCTTCAGGCTCGTGTTCATCACTTAATAAAGTTATCACTACAGATAAAAGTAGCTCAAAATCCAAGGTACAAGTCGGAATGGACAGATACATAACAGTGGTAAAGCGTGGGCGAAGCCCGAATTCTTCAAAAATTTCATCTGCTCCAAAGATGTCTAGGGATAATAGCGCATCATCTACCAATCGTCAAAATCGTTTTTCATTATTGCAAGTCACCGACGACAAGCCCGCTGCATCATCGCAAAAGTCTTTTAAGCCACCACCTATATATTTGAGAGAGAAAAATTCTAACGCCCTAATTAAAAAATTAGTCTCGGCCATTGGTGAAAACGCATTTCATGTTATTCCAATAAAGCGTGGTAATATTGACGAAACTAAAATTCAAATATACGAAGAAAAAAATTTCGGTAAAATAGTGACTGAATTTGAAAAAAATAAAACAAGTTTTTATACGTACCAGCTTAAAAGTACCAAAGGTATGCAGATCGTATTGAAGGGTATTGACTCTTATGTTAATCCCGAAGAAGTAAAAGATGCACTCATGATACAAGGATTTAAGGTAAAAAATGTTACCAATATAATAAATAGGGAGAAGATCCCCCAGCCTCTATTTCGTGTTGAATTGGAGCCGAATGATATACAGCTGAAAAAAACGAGACACACCCAATTTAAAGCCTAAAATACCTCTTATACCGAAAAATCACAGTTGAAGAGCCACATAAGCGATCAGGTCCCGTACAGTGCCATAATTGCCAAGAATATGGCCACACAAAAACATACTGTAAATTACCCACTGTTTGTTTTGTGTGCGGCGAATTACACGGCACTGCTAGTTGCAATAAGCCAAAAGATCAAAGTGATAAAAAATGCAGTAATTGTGGAGGTAATCACACCGCTAACTACAGAGGTTGTCCTGTGTACTCTTTTGTCAAACAGACTATGGTGCAAAAACCCAAATTAGCTCCATCTCAATCAGCAAACGCTTACTCCGCCACTTTTGTGCAAAGGAGCCAACCAGTTACTTCCCGTGTATCGTATGCCGATGCTGCTAGAACAAATTCTATTCCCGCACAAAATGTTCCACCTCCAAATAATTCAACAAATGCAAACTCAAGCTTTAACTTTAGTCGCCTTGAAGCTACTATTGACAATTTGGTGCAAACTATAAACAACTTTACAACAAATATGACTAACATGATGCAAGAAATGCTGAGAATGCAGAATACTCTGCTTCAAGCATTAATTAACAAGCCATGAACACGTTAAAAATATGTTTCTGGAACGCAAACGGCATTCGCCAACATAAAAATGAACTTGAGCACTTCCTTACGGAAAAAAGTATTGATATAATGTTGGTCTCTGAGACACATTTGATTTCGAGAAGCTTTTTCAAAATAAATGGCTACACTATGTATGATACAAAGGACCCTAGAGGGAGAGCATGCGGTGGATCTGCAATTCTAATTAAGTCAAGACTCAAGCACTATATCCTTGACAACGTTAGTGAAGAATATATGCAAGCTACGAATATTTTTTAGAAAATTTTTGTTCTAATTTCGTAATATCATAAATTTACTCACCTCCCAGATTTTCAGTTACCGAAGATCAGTATGAGAAGTTCTACAAATCGCTTGGATCTTGTTTCGTGGCAGCTGGAGACTACAATGCAAAGCATACGTACTGGGGATCGCGCCTTTTAACACCTAGAGGCCGACCTTTGTTTAATACAATTTCAAAAATGGGCTTAGATGTTATTTCGAGTGGGGAGCCCACTTATTGGCCTACTGACGTACGAAAAATTCCAGATGTTATTGATTTTGGTGTAATGAAAAATATTTCTAGGGATTTAATTAGTGTTGAAACTTCTCTAGATCTCTCCTCCGATCACTCCCCCACTATCGTTACAATTTGTAACCCACTAAGAAGTGACTTACCTCACCCATATACGAAGATGACCAATCGTGTTAATTGGCTGGGATTTAAAAAATATCTTAGTAGTCATTGCACGGAAAATATTGCGTTAAGAACACCCAATGACATTGAAACTAACATTGCCAATCTTAACGAAATTATTAAACAGGCTGCTGAACATGCCACTACCTCCCATCCGCAGTCTGGGTTTAATAAAATTTATTCCAGGGATATTGAACATCTCGTATGTGAAAAAAGAAGAGCTAGAAGGGAATGGCAACAGCACAGATCACCCCAACATAAACTCAGACTTAAAGAATGTTCTAAACGACTTCAAGAGTTGCTTGCATCTGAAAAAACTGCATCTCTTAAAAATTATTTGGAAGGTCTTGATGTCACACCGACATCTAATTACTCTTTGTGGCGCGCTGCTAGAAAGCTTAAAACCCCCGTTGAGTTTAAGCCACCTCTGCGCACATCTACCGGAGATTGGGCAAGAAGCGATACGGAAAAATGCAAAATATTTGCTGAGCATTTAAAATCCGTATTTACCTCAAATACATGTACTGGTGTTGCTGATTTGCCGAATGTAGTTGCTCTACCCCCTCGAGCCTTAAAGTTTAAGATGCGTGATGTACATAAAGTAATTGCTGAACTCAAGCCAAAGAAAGCTCCAGGTATTGATGGAATTAGTAACAAGATACTGATGAACTTGCCGCATATTGCAATAAGAATCTTGCTGTTTATTTCTAATGCCATATTACGACTGGAGTATTATCCACAACTCTGGAAGCTTGCAAAAATCAAAATGATTCCAAAGCCGGGAAAAGATCTTACTAAAGCTGAGTCATATAGGCCAATAAGTTTGCTGTCAACTATGTCAAAACTCTTCGAAAAGCTGCTCATGACAAAATTGTCCCCAACCTTAACAGATAGTGGGTGCATCCCAGACCATCAATTTGGTTTTAGAAGTCAGCATAGCACCATTGAACAAACTCATAGATTGGTTCAATTTATAAGAAAAACATTTGAGGAAAAGAAGTATTGTTCTGCCCTTTTTATTGACGTTTCTCAGGCATTTGATAAAGTGTGGCATGAAGGTCTAATTCTAAAATTAAAATCATATCTACCAATAAATTTAGTGAATTTATTAGAAAGTTACATCACTACCCGGAAGTTCACGGTTGTGGAAGGAGAATTCATGAGTGTGCCCGAATCTATATCATCCGGTGTGCCACAGGGGAGCATACTGGGGCCAGTTTTGTATTTGATCTATACTTGCGATATGCCTTTGAGCAGCAATATCCATACATCTACGTTTGCCGATGATACAGCCTGCCTTAGTATGCATGAAAACCCTCACGAGGCTTCCCGATATTTACAAGAACATATTACACAATTGGAAATGTGGTTGAACTTATGGAGAATTAAGGTAAATGAACAAAAGTGTGTCCATATAACGTTTACCCTAAGAAGAGATACTTGTTCCCCAATTCGAATCAATAATCAAAATATTCCTCAACACTCCCAAGTGAAATACCTTGGTATACACCTTGATCGAAGGCTTACATGGAAACATCATATTGACTTTAAGCTAACTCAGATGAAAATTAAGTTATCTCAAATACACTGGTTGATTGGCAGAAATTCAACACTTAGCATGGACTGTAAACTTTTATTATACAAGTCGCTTTTAAAGCCAATATGGTGTTACGGTATCCAGTTATGGGGCACTGCTTCAGCTTCCAATGTAGAGAGAATCCAACGAAGGCAAAACAAAATTTTACGGTTAATAACATCGGCTCCATGGTATATCAAAAATTCTAATATACATAGTGATTTAAATATGCCACTAGTGACTGAAGAAATTGCAAAATACGCAGGCAAATATTTAACAAAACTAGAGTCACATCCTAATCCGCTTGCTCGTAATATTTTGAACTTTACTGGACACATCCGCTTAAAAAAGAGGGACACAAGGGCTCTATTACTCAACACGCCAAATGGGATTTCTTGAAAATACTTTTTTTATACTTTTTTATAATTTTTTTTTCTTTTTTTATTATCACTACTTATGTATTATTTATAACTATTAACAAGTTTATGTCCGACAGTGGTCGGTCCTAATAATTATATTTTAGATTTAAGATTTGAATACTTATTGTTAGTTCATATTTGAAGATACAATAAATAAATACATGTATTAAAAAAAAATAAAAAAAAAATGTTTATTGAAACAGAATTTTTGAGAATGAAAAACTACACTGAAGTTGAAAATGTTTTTATTGATATAAATCTTATTAAAGAAAATAAAAATGAAAACGCAATTCAAAATCCTTCTACTTTAAAAATTGAAAATACAAATATCACCATGATTATTCAGAAATTGAAGAAGAATTTGAAGAAATAGATAGAACTTCTGATCTAAATATTCGTAGGGGGAGACCTAAATTAATTAAAACTGGTAAACCCGGAAGACCAAAGAAACAGTATAGAAACGCACTTAATATGATGAATGAAGAAGAAATAACTATTCCACAGACTGTAAAAGAAGCTCTAAATGGAGTGTATGTCGAAAAGTGGATAGAAGCAATGAACAATGAATTAGATTCTTTAATTAAAAATGACACGTGGTCCCTAGTTGAATTGCCACAAAATCAAAAGCCTATTGGATGTAAATGGATTTTTTCTTTGAAGAAAGATAAATATGATAGAGTAGAAAGATTTAAGGCTAGGCTCGTAGCAAAGGGATGTAGCCAAAAGTACGGTATCAATTATAACGAAACGTTTTCGCCTGTTATACGATATGCGAACCTACGACTGCTTTTCGCAATAGCTGCAGAGCATCAGTTGTATATGCATCAAATGGATGTTACTACAGCATATCTTAATGGAGAACTTCATGGAGACGTATTTATGAAATTACCAGAATATTTTGAAGCCAGAAATTCTCCTAATAAAGTTTTAAAACTCAAAAAATCGTTATATGGATTAAAACAGTCTGGCCGTGAGTGGAACTTCAGGCTAGATAGTGATTTGAAGGACATGGGATTTGTTTCCTGTCCAAGTGAGCCATGTTTATATACAAGACATCGCAATCAAAAGCTAAATTTTATTGCAGTTTATGTTGATGACATTATCGTAGCAAGTTCAGATAGAAGCGAATTGAATCACATTAAGAATCAATTATCAAATAAATTAAAGATTGTTGATAAAGGACCTTTAAACTATTTTTTGGGAATGGAAATCGAAAGGGATGGAGAAACTGGATCGATTACCATATGTCAGAAGAACTATATTAAAGAGTTATTAGACGAGTATGAGATGAGCGAATGCAAGCCAATGTCCACACCTTTAAATGAAGGATTTCAATTAAATTATTCCAATAACAATACAGATAAAGTTAATGAAACGGAGTATCAATCTCTTATAGGTACACTGATGTATCTTGCCCTCACAACTAGAGCGGACATATTACATTCTGTAAGTAAGCTGTCACAAAGAAATAAAAACCCACATTCAGAACATGTAGCAGCAGCAAAACATATTCTCCGTTATTTGTCAAGGACGAAAGATTTCAAACTGCATTATCATAAAACTGGTAAGCCAATTGAAGGTTACGTTGATGCAGACTGGGGTAGTAATCCAATTGAACGCAAATCATATACAGGATACGTATTTTTCTACGCTGGGTGTATATTTTCATGGGAGTCAAAGAAACAACCAACAGTAGCTCTCAGCAGCACCGAAGCGGAATACATTGCTTTTTGTGCCGCAACTAAAGAAGCAGTTTATTTGAAAAAGTTGTGTTTAGAACTTGGTGTAAGTACTTTCCATGAATCCATTGTTGTAAATGGTGATAACTTAAGCGCACAGCAATTAGTCAAAAATCCAGTATATCATGCACGAAGCAAGCATACTGATATTAAATATCATTAAGTCCGAAATGCATACAAGAACAACGATATAATTTTAAAGTATGTACCAACTAATGACATGGTTGCTGATTTGTTAACTAAAAATTTAGGAAAAGTTAAACATTGTAAATTTACTAATTTAATGGGATTGTATTAGTTTTTACTATTTCTGTTATTTTTTTTAATTGTATAACTTGTTTTAAAAGTATTTTGTACTGAGGAGAAGTGTTGAATTGTTTTCGAATTTGTACTTTGCAATACAAATACTTTGCATTTATTCTTTAAGAAAATTTATTTTCAATCACTATAGTTTGGCATTGTACTTTAATGTAAAATAGATGTTCTTCACTATTTTCAAATTAATTGTAAAATAAATACGTTTTTGTATAAAATCTAGAAAATAGATTGTTGTGTATTTTTATTCGACTATACATAAAGGATATATATTACAAAAAATCGTTGTCATCAACGTTTTGGAGTGCTACCATAAGTATATTGTGCTATCTTTCATCACAAATTATATTTTACAAAAGGTAAATTAAATAAAAGATTCTACTCATTACAAATATTACGAAAACTGTTTTTTATTTTCTTCATTTCCCGCAAACAACCGCGAGTTATTTGATACAATTTAAAAATCTCCATGTTTCACTATATAGTAACATTAATTTTGCCTATATTCTCTTTAATTTCGTTTTATGAATGTAATATTTAATATTTTTTGTAATTTTTTACTGTATACTGTATTTTTATACAGATTTTTGTTAAGTTTCTGTTTTTTATTGTATGGTTCTGAATTCTTATAAAAATTTTTTTACGTTTCGGTTTTTATTAATAAATATTAAAAAAATGGCACCGTCATGGTCTAAAAAGTACATTTTGTTTTCCTAATTGGTACAAAAATCGAAGAAGTCATTTTCCTATGCCACTACATGTAAGAAAAACTGTTGCTGATTTGCTTATGTCACAAATCAACTACTGTCTTATTGTTTACTCTGGATGCAATGCTTCTAATAGGAAACAAATTAAATTAATTATTCACAAAATTGTAAGATGTCTATGGCTTAAGATTACGGGCCCATGTCTCCAATCACACAATAAAGTTCTTAAATTTATCGTTTGAAGACTACCTTGAGTTTCGCTTGCTAATCTATTTGTTTAACATTATTAGGACTCAAATCCCTGAACAGACTGTGCAGAGGATAAAATTTTCAAGATCACTTAGGAATTATGTTATACCTATACTATACTGTTTTATTGGAGCCGTTGAAATGTTTTACGAATGTATATAAAATTTTTGCGATTGCATATATTTTATTTGGGGCATTCACAAGAGTGCCTTAAGTGGCATAACGTCATAAAGTCCTAACATTTTAAACCAGTTTAAAATTATTTTTATTTTCCTTCATATAAAAGGATAGTACACCTTTAATGCAATTCTTCAACCTATATATTTGTTACTGTCATAACTAATTATTTTGATTTTTACTTTTCTTTTTCGACCAAATGACCATTTATGTTTAAATACGCGGCGTTTTTCCTTAGCAAATTTCTGCTGAAATCATTATATATTGCAAAAAATATAAAAATTCGCAATGGATGAAAATAACGGAAATAAATCTCCCAAAGCTGACTATACATCGCAAAAAGCAATAAGTCGAGAAAAGGCTTACAGCATATAAATCGCAAAAACTTGCAAAAATGCGAATATCTTTAATAATTAAAAACATTAAAATTTATTATAAACAACGCTAAAATTTTAAGGCATGCAAAAATATAAAAATTCGCAAAATTAATAAAATTTGCAAAAACTTGGTAACATAAAAAATATATCAAAGTCAGATACTTATTAGAAAAATTTTAAAACTGCCAGAAAAAACAAACAGTTGGGAGCAATCACTTTTTTCTTTTTTTTAAATACATTTATTTATTTATTGTATCTTCAATTATGAACTAACAATAAGTATTCAAATCTTAAATCTAAATAATAAGTATTAGGCCCGACCACTGTCGGACTTAAACTTAGTGATAGTTATAAGTAATACATAATTAGTGATAATAAAAAAAAAGAGAAAAAAAAATATTTTCAAGCAATCACTTCTGGAGTGTTGAGTATAAGAGCCCTTGTGTCCTTCTTTTTCAAACGGATGTGACCAGTAAAATTCAAGATGTTACGAGCAAGCGGATTAGGATGTGACTCGAGTTTTGTTAAATATTTGCCTGCGTATTTTGCTATTTCTTCAATCACTAGTGGCATATTCAAATCACGATGTATATTTGAGTTTTTAATGTACCATGGATCCCATGTTATCAAACGTAAAATTTTGTTTTGCCTTCGTTGGATTCTCTCGACGTTAGAAGCTGAAGCAGTGCCCCATAACTGAATTCCGTAGCACCATATTGGCTTCAAAAGCGACTTGTATAATAAAAGTATGCAGTCTAGGCTGAATGTTGAATTTCTACCAATCAGCCAATATAGCTGAGTTAGTTTAAGTTTCATTTGTATTAGTTTTCAGTCAATATGGTGTTTCCATGTAAGTCGTCGATCAAGGTGTATACCAAGGTATTTTACATGTGAATACTGAGGAACAACTTGATTGTTGATTCGAATTGGGGAACAAGTATCTCTTCGCAGGGTAAATGTTACCTGAACACACTTTTGCTCGTTTACCTTAATTCTCCATAATTTTAACCATAGTTCCAGTTGTGTAATATGTTCTTGTAGATATCGAGAAGCCTCATGAGGATTTTCGTGCATACTTAGGCAGGCTGTATCATCGGCAAACGTTGATGTATGGATATTACTGCTCAAAGGCATATCACAAGTATAAATCAAATACAAAACTGGCCCCAGTATGCTCCCCTGTGGCACACCGGATGATATAGATTGGGGCACACTCATGAATTCTCCTTCCGGGTAGTAATGTAACTTTCTAATAAATTCACCAAATTTATTGGTAGATATGATTTTAATTTTAAAATTAGGCCTTCATGCCACACTTTATCAAATGCCTGCAAAACGTCAATAAACAGTGCAGAACAGTATTTCTTTTCTTCAAATGTTCTTCTTATACATTGAACCAATCTATGCGTTTGTTCAATGGTGCTATGCTGACTTCTAAAACCAAATTGATGGTCTGGGATGCACCCACTACCAATTAGAATTGGGGACAATTTTGACATGAGCAGTTTTCGAAAAGTTTTGACATTGTTGATAGCAGACTTATTGGCCTGTATGATTCTGCCTTGGTAAGATCTTTTCCCGACTTTGGAATCATTTTAACTTTGGCAAGCTTCCAGCTGTGGGCATAATACTCTAGTCGTAAAATGGCATTAAAAATGAATAACATGATTCTAAATGCAATACGAGGCAATTTTATTAGCATTTGGTTACTAATTCCATCAATACCCGGTGCTTTCTTCGGGTTGAGTTCAGCAATTAGATTTTGTACATCACACATTTTAAATTTTATGGGTCGAGGGGGTAGCGCAACTACACTCGGGAAATCAACAACACCAGTACATGTGTTTGGGGTAAATACGGATTTTAAATGCTTTGCAAAAAAATTACCTTTTTCAATATCACTCCTGGCCCTGGTGTTTTAATTATTTTCGCAGCGCGCCACAAAGAGTAATTGGATGCTGGTGTGACATCGAGATTTTCCAGATAGTTTTTAAGATATGCAGTTTTTTCATATGGAAGCAGCTCTTGGAGTCTTTTAGTGCACTCTTTTAATCTAATTTTATTTTGGGGTGATTTGTGCTGTTGCCATTCTCTTCTAGCTCTTCTTTTTTCACATACGAGATGTTCAATATCTGTAGAATATATTCTATTAAACCCAGTCTGCGAATGATAGGAAGCGGCATGTTCAGCTGCCTGAGTAATATTTTCGTTAAGATTAGCAATATTAGATTCAATATCATCATGAGTTCTTAGCTTAATGTTTTCAGTGCAATTACTACTAAGATATTTTTTGAATCGCAGCCATTTAACACGACTGACCATTTTCACATATGGGTGAGGTAGAGCACTTCTCAGTTGGCTACAGATTGTAACGATCGTGGGAGAGTGATCGGACGATAGATCTAGGGAAGCCTCAACATGAATTAATTCCCTAGAAATATTTTTCATGACGCCAAAATCTATAACATCCGGAATTTTATGTATGTCAGTAGGCCAGTAAGTGGGCTCCCCACTCGAAATGACGTCCAAGCCCATTTTTGAAATTGTGTTGAACAACGCTCGTCCTCTAGGTGTGATAAGACGCGAACCCCAGAAAGTATGTTTTGCATTATAGTCTCCAACTGCTACGAAACAAGGGCCAAGAGATTTGTAGAAATCCTCGTATTGATCCTCAGTAATTGCGAATCTAGGAGGAGAGTAAATTGATGATATGACAAAATTTGTGCAAAAATTTTCGATACAAATATTCGTTGCTTGTAGATGTTCTTCACAAATGTTGTCAATAATATAATGCTTGAGTCTTGACTTTATTAAAATTGCTGATCCCCCGCAAGCTCTTCCTCTTCGGTCCTTTGAATCGTATAAAATGTAGCCATTAATTTTGAATAGGCTTCTTGAAGTCAAATGAGTCTCAGAAACCAACATTATATCAATATTTTTTTCCGTGCTCAAGTTCATTTTTATGTTGGCGAATGCCGTTTGCGTTCCAAAAACTTATCTTTAACGTGTTCATGGCTTGTTAAATAATGCTTGAAGCAGTGTAGACTGCATTCGTAGCATTTCTTGCATCATGCTAGTCATATTTGTTGTAAAATTATTTATAGTCAGCACTAGATTTTCAATAGTAGCTTCAAGGCGACTAAAATTAAAGCTTGAGTTTGCATTCGTTGAATTATTTTGAGGCGGAATATTTTGTGTGGGAATTAAACTAGTCTTAGCTGCATCGGCATACGATACACGTGAAGTGACAGGTTGGCTCATTTGAGCAAAAGTGGCGGAATAAGCGTTTGCTGTTTGTGCTGGAGCTAATTTAGGGTTTTGCCCCATAGTCTGTTTAACGAAAGAATAGTTAGCGGTGTGATTACCTCCACAATTACTAAGTTTTTTTTCTGCTAGATCTTTAGGTTTAGTACAACCAGCAGTACCGTGCAATTCACCGCAGATAACACAAACTGAAGGTAACTTGCAGTAAGTCTTTGTATGACCATATTCTTGACAATTATGGCACTGTACGGGTGCAGAACGCTTGTGTGGTTCTTCAACTGTTATTTTTCGGTATAAGAGACATTTCAAATTATAAATTGGATGAGTCTCGTTTTTTCAATTTTATATCGCTTGGCTCAAGTTCGACGCGAAATAGAGGTTGAGGAATCTTCTCCCTATTATGTTAGATACATATTGTACGATCTGCAGGCCTTTAGCACTTTTAAGCTGATATGTGTAGAAACTTTTTTTACTTTTTTCAAATTCAGTAATCAGTTTGCGAAAATATTTTTCTTCATAAATTTGAATTTTGGTTTCATCAATGTTACCACGTTTTATTGGAACGATGTAAAATTTATTCTCACCAATGACTGAAATTAAATTTTTTATAAGAGCGTTTGAATTTTTTTCTCTCAAATAGATTGGTGGCGGCTTGGATGTTTTGCTCGTAGATACATCGGGTTCGTTGTTGTCATCTTGCAATATTTGAAAACGATTTTGACGGTTAATAGAGGATCCGCTGTTATCCCTAGATATTTTTGGAGCAGATGAAATTTTCGAAGACTTTGGGCTTCGCCCGCGCTTTACCACTGTTATATATCTGTCCATTCCCACTTGGACCTTGGGTTTTGGGCTGCTCTTAACTTCAGTAAAAACTTGGTTAAGTGATGACCACGAGCCCGAAGCGGATGATATCGCTGAGTTAAATGTAGAAGTACTAGGCAACGGTAATGTTAACGAATCACTAGTTGGCATTGGACAAAGCGAAGTTGATCGCTGACGAAAAAGTGGTATTGCCGTTAAAAAAAGTCTACTAGCAGATTTCTTATTTATGCTCTTATCATTAAGAGCTTCAGAGCTCTCAGTAAGTCTATCATCATATATTTTATTTTTTTTTATTTTCATTAAGAGCTTCAGAACTCACAGTAAAATAGGCATTTCTGCCGTTATAACTCACTTCACATTTATTTGCAATCACTTTTATTGGAAAAATTCGCGATAAAATGCAAAATTTGCAAACAAGCACTTAAATAACTTACAAAAGCCTAAAGATATTAAAAATATCAAAAATCGCAGAAAATTTGCAAACTGACATTTGGATTAAAAATCGGTTAAATGGCAAAAAGACAAGATTAGACTTAAAATCACTTTAATGGCGAAAATAGCGAAAATTGGCGAGAAATGGCAAAATTGCAAATGAGCCCAAACATAACTCACAAAAACCTAAAGATATAAGAAATTCCAAAAAAGGGGAGAAATTCGCGACAATTAAAATTTGCAAAAATTTGTTAATATCAAAAAGGTAGCAAAGTGTGTAAAGGGTAAAAACGTAATTCTATCAGATAATGAAATGGCTTGAATCACTCCTCAATTGTTAAAATTATGCACAAGAGCATTAAGTTTTATCAAAAATTACCTGATTCGCAAAACTCAGCAAAATTTTGCAAATAAATTCCAAAGCCTTAAAGTTTTAACAGGATATATGCTTGAAAACCTTTTGTTTTACATATTGCGAAAATTGCAAAAATATGCAAATTATTTTCAGATACAGATAGAAGCCGTTGAATATTTTTTCTCATAATTTTGCATATTCGTATTCGTCATTTGTTTTGTATCGTCTTGTTTATGTTTCAAATAACATACTAAAATATGAGGGGTTGCTCACTGCAGTGATATTTTAAACTAGTATAAAAGTTTAGGACTTAATCACATTATGACTTTAAGACACCCTTGTGAATTGTATATATTTTATTTTTTCATTAATACATAACTCTTCATTTTAAGGTAGAATTAATAAAATCGTATCGTGAAGTTGCGTATCAGCTGACAAAAACCGTGCCATATACAATGCATGTTACTAGTTATAAAATATGTGGTGGTAGCACTGCTGACGTAGAAATCTACAGAAAATTGATTTTTCTGTAGCGAATGTCAAAAAAGCCGCATTCACAGAAAAAAAAAGATTTGTAAATACAAATAATTTATTTGTGAATACAATTAAAATATTATTTAAAAAGGCACCTACAACAATTTTTGTAAATACAAACACACATTTGTAACATAAGAAAACTAAATCAACTCAATTATTTCCAATTAAAATTATTGTGCTATTAACAATTGAGTTAACAGAAAAAAAAACGTTTAATGAATTTGTTTTTCAAATTCTAATGTGTTGTTTCTTTGTTTGTATTTTTTATTTTTTGTTTTTAATATTTTGTTTTTTGTTAAATTTTAAAGATGTTTGGATGAGTCGAACCGGCAATCTCTTGATTAATAGACTAATGTACTTACCACTCAGCTAAAGAGCAAATCGTTATTAGATAAGCAAATAATGAATACACACAAAATGTGAGTTCTTCTGTTTCTTCTACATGTGCGTATTCTGTTATGATTTAATTTAACAAATAAGTTTGTTTAGTAATTTATTTGACTAGAAAAATTTTAATTTCCCAGCTAAAAAAATATGTATGGAGCATATATGATATCCCATATATGGTTCGGATCCGAAAAATGAGGGTATATGGGATTATATATGATTATATATATTCATACATTTTCATACACAGTATGCAAAGTTCATATTCATACACTCTTGATTCACAAAAGCGCACTACTGTGCAATAAATTAAATTACTAAAATTAAATTTTTTTAGACTTGAGAGAGAGGTTGTATTTAATGGAACATTTGTTTGGACAAATAATTCAAAACGAACTAAAAGTCATTTCATTCATCAAAATGTGAATCAATTATTTAAAAAACACATAAATTATATTCGTACATAGCATCTAGCTTAAGAAATCAGATTAAAAACGAATGCAATTAATTATAAAAGAAAAAATAATCCCTCAATACAGTAAATTTAACTTTTTTCTCATCTAGAGAATTTTGTTATTTTCTATAAAATTAATGATTGGATTATCCTTTTGATTATTTGATATATTAAATGGGGCCACAATGTATAAAATCATACAAGAATGGTTTTTTGTAACAAAAAGTTTTTCTTTTTTAAACGTTGAGGGTACGCATATAAACTTTGCATACCGTATGTATTTTCTAATGGATTTCCAATTCAGCAGTGATAAAATTCCAATCTTTTTTGATTGCAAAAACGATCTTATGTGAGATATCATGTATGTATACATTCTTATATGGCTCCATATATAAAATCTCATATTTATATATGGATCCACATATGAAGAGCTTCATAATTAAATTATCATATATGAGCTTATATGTTATAATACATTTCATATATTAGTCCATATATTAGTTCATATATAATAGTTTTGCCATGTATAATCCCATATATTTCCATACATGAACTCATACATATTCATATATAGTTATATACATTCATGTATTAAAAATATATGAACCATATATAATTTTTTTAGCTGGGTTGTTATATAAACAATGAATTTTTTGAGTATTTGCGCCATGTATAACATAAAATTTGGTTAGTTCAGTTTATTGAAAAAAATTTCTGTGTTTCGTCATATCAACAACTTAATTTATTATATTAACTAAATATTTATTTCAATTTAGATTAAATATTAACAATTTGTTTTGCTGGTTTCATTTTGATGATATTTCTTTCTGTGTTAATACAAAAACAACAATAATGTGCCGTGCAAACTGTTACATTTTCTATAACTTGTACACAAAGCCGAACGATAAGGCAAGCTGTAAGGTAGAACGATACTATTTTACTAATTTTTCCTTAAGATTAGTTTATTTCTCTAACGTCCCTTTTCACAATATATGATTAAGAGTTAATGTTAACTTTAAATGACAGTTCTGCATACAAAACTTGCAGTTAAAGTTCCTGTTAGCTTTTAATGATACATTGTGAAAAGGTCCCTAATTAGCTAATCCGAAAATTAACTTAATCTCACATAATTTAGTTTCAGTGATGGCAGATCTTTGGCTCTAAAAGCACATCAGAATTTAAAAAAAAGCACAAAAAAGCGTAATTTTGAGATCTAAAAAGTGTAAAAAGCACTAACGTGAAAACGGAGTGATGACTCAAACGAGTGAAGTTTTCTAAGCTACTCTGTTTAATGAAATTTATCATACGAAAAATGTATTCTTTACACTGGACAAATAAATACATTAAGTTTTTATTAAAGTAATTTTATGAAATATACTCTGTTCTAAGTTGCGAAAAACCTTGATTATTTGCATGAAAAATTTGACATGTACTAAATGTAACCCAACTCGCGGTTTTTTATAAATTTCTTGCTTTTTTTGGTTGAAAGTATGCAACATTGTTAAAATTCCGTGCGAAAAAATCACTGCTCATGTTTTTTCGCAGCTAAACTAAAATGATGCCAGACTAATTTTGCATGGAAAGGCATGATTTTGCGTGTTTTTCACAACAAGAACAGAGTATCACTTTTGCGAATTTATTTCGCAAATATTTCATACCAAACACTTTTATATGTAGTTTGACAGCATTTCACACAAAATTGTGAACAGAGTACCAGGCTATAGTCTAAACACCTTTAAACAATAGAATGTGTTATGTCTCTGTGTGCATTACAAACGACAGTTTTGAATTAGAGCGTGTTCTATTTTCAAGTAACAAAGCATCTGACATTAGCTGGTTTTAAATAAAGCAAGTGTTTTTGGCGTTAAAAATTAAGTAAAATTGTAAGATAAATTAAAGTAAAATGGATTTAATAGATTAGAAACTAAAAATTAAATAAAAAATGTAAAAGACATTAATAAAAGTAAGCATTTGTTTACCTTTATAGGTTATGTCAAATAAAAATAACATACCACAGAAAATATCATGTGTAAAAAAAGTGACATTCCATAAGGCAAATACATATAATGTCAACGCAGCTTAAATATTTCGCGTGTTAAAGGAAATATATAAATAATATAAAATATATATATTTATTTATGTGTTTTTAAATTATTACAAAAATTTATATGTTTCACAAGTGTTTGTTGTAAATACTAAAGTAATATTAATAAACCATAACGATTGGCCGCTTAAACTGGCAAGTAAAACTATATAATCGACTACCCAAAAATGACATATGAAGATTAAGGTTAATTTAATCTCTAATCTTGAACTCAAAAAGTCGGCCTTAGTCGTCAATGAGACAGCGACTATAACACATGAGCGACGGGTGTATTAAATTCTTTATAGGTAAAGTGAAAGAAAAAAAGTGATATGCAAAAAATATTCTATGATCACCAAAGATTTTCGCGACATTCAATGTATTTTATGTTATAAAACTTTTAAGGAAATAAATTAGTATGTATTAAAAATACATTTGGATCTTTTTGGAGCAGCTTCACTAAACTGAATTTAATATCAAAACTTAAAAGACCAATAACTCGGGGAATATGGGTCACAGCCAATTTTTTTGTTTAATCTTTTTTTCTGATATCAAGTTTCTATCAGATAAGCTGTTTAAAAATTTATTTTTGGAAATTCTTCAGAGTGTCCTATGAAAAGTTCAGAGTCCCATAACTCGGAAAATATGGGTCGCCGCCAACTTTCTTATTTAATATTTTCTTGTTATATTTTTAATTTTCTATCATGTATTCTCCTTTTTATTTATTTTTGGCTGCTTTCAAGGCAAATTCATATAAGGAATACTCGGCTCAATTCGCTTTGAGAAAGTTATACTTGAAATTTCAGTTTCTGTCAGCCTTTGATGAAGTATTAGAAGAAATAATTGAAGCAAACTGTGATATAATAATAGCTGGTGATTTCAATACATATAGACTAGAGTAAGGAAGGATTTTATAAAAGCAAAATTAATTGTTTATTGGCCTATAACGACCTTAAGCAGATAATGAAATAATTTAGGAGAATAGCACAGAGCTTAAAAACGTTAATTGATTACATTATAACAAATAGTAGAAATATAACGGCTAACATTAATATATCAAATCTCGGAGATAATACCCAGCAAAAAGTTTGCCTCAAAACAGCAGGTTTTTAATATTATAAAATAAAAGTAGCGCTGACAAACCTGCTGATATCGCTGCTGATTTTTGTATGGCGAGTTCTTGGTTTGGAGCACTACATTTTTGATCACTATTATTTTTATTTATTATTATTAAACATGAAATATTTTAATAAGTAATATAAAACAGGGTACAATTCTAATAAAAAAATCATAAAGTTGAAATATTTAAATATAATAGATCTCAATATAACAGAGAAATTATGAGCATACAACAAATAAATAAAAATAACAATTAAAACAGCAACGTATTTCTGTTTGATGAATATTTGGAAAATGGAGCTAAGAAACTTACAAAAAGAAAAACAATTAAAGAAAATTATAAATGCAATTGGTTTCATGAAGAGTTCAGACGTTTAAAAAGAGAGGAAAAAAGTAGTAAATACCAAATATCGAAAATACAGAAAACTAATGAAGCATGAAGAGGCTAGGCGCAAAAAAGTACAAAATTTTTATAAAGTTAAAATTGGAAATAAAAGAAATAATTATTTAAATAATGAAATTAATAATAATTATTGTTTTTTATTGAGAATTGTTACAATTTAATTTTAACATTTATTAACGCACTAATAAGTACAAATTATTATTTTACTTATTCAGTAAAATAATTTTTTATTCAGTTTTTATTTTTATTGACCTTTGGCTATATTTAGTTTAAGTGCTTTTTTTATAAATGGGCTTTTCAGGTCAGTGAATTAAAATAAGCGATTATATATTTTATTAATTATTTCATCCGACGTTTCGTTGGAAAATCCCAACTTCATCAGGGATGTTTTTATTTGTTAATCTGGCAACCTTGTAACAGAAAAAATATAAAAACAACAATTTTAGAAACTTATCATTACACAATTGTTTTTGTTTTATGATACATACAACATACATTGTAATCACAATTATTATTAAGAACAATCGTTACTTACATATGATAATATTTTGAAAATTATAATGGTTTTTTATATTTTGTATTTTTCATAATCAGCACTACACAAAAGCTCGAAAACAAACGTCATATACAAAACATATAACATGAAATCAACGACACCGTTCTTAATATTAATATCACAGTGCAACTAAAATGAAACAATAGAGTAGTTGGCATTTGTATTGTCTTTGTCTTCCTTCTTTATTATTTGTTATGCTCTCTTTGCCACATTATGATAGTTTCTATAGTCGGCGAGTAGTAGGGAACTGGGCATCCGGCCCCAATTAAACTTGCAAAATTGTTGGTGAAATTGTTAAATTTGGGTAATTAAAATTTGAAAATTGTTAAATTCTTGGAAATTTGTGAAATTTGATACCTGCGAGGGTGGTTCAATAAGTCCGTCCAGATTTTTGTTTACATAAGGAGTTTTTTGTTTACATTAACTTTGTGGGAACGGGTGATTTTTTTTTTGGGTAGTATTAATTGTGGGAACGGGTGATTTTTTTTGTGGGTGTGGTTAAGGGGTTTTATAAGATTAAGATTTCTCAAGTGTATATGCCGACGGGAAAATCATGAAAATGATTTTTCCTAATACCAGTGGGGGAAATAGTGATTATTATTTTTTTCAAATGCCTACGGCAATGCATTATAATTTTTCCTAATGCCTACGGCAATGCATTATAATTTTTCCTAATGCCTACGGCAATGCATTATAATTTTTCCTAATGCCTACGGCAATGCATTATAATTTTTCCTAATGCCTACGGCAATGCATTATAATTTTTCCTAATGCCTACGGCAATGCATTATAATTTTTCCTAATGCCTACGGCAATGCATGATAATTATTTTTTTCGTAATGCCGACGGCAATACATGAGTATTATTTTTTTCAAATGCCGACGGCAAAACATGATTATTATTTTCTAGTACCAAAGGGAAAATTGCCAGTGTTGCCAGACTATAGAAATTCGTTATCGTAATACTATATCAGTAATATCAGAGAAAATAGATTTGATGACTACTACGCGATTCTCATATGAATCGGGAGAATGTGTGTATGATTTCCTCACACTAATAAATTGTTTATAAATAAAATAATTAAATAAATTAATAAACAATTAATTTAATTATTTTATTTATGTATAAAATGTTCTCTTGTACATATATGAACACCCTATACTTGTGTGTGGATGATCCAGCTAGTTTGTCGCTGGTATTTATTTATTTGTTTAAGAAATATAATTGTATGTATGTATGTATGTATGTATATTTGTATGTGTATGTATGTATGTATGTATGTTTGTATGTGTATTTGTATGTATGACTGAGGATGCTTGTGCGTAAAATATTTTGTAGAATACATTTATATTTTGCAACGTAATCATTTTCTTTGTCTACGATTATTTGAAAGCAGCAAAGTTTCAATTAAGTACAGTCATCAGCAGAGAAACAAAAAGTAAATATGCTGCAAGGATACTGCTACTAATTTTTGTATAAATACGGCAACTTTTCTAACCATCACATCAGTACTTCATTGTATTTACAACCATCATCAGAAATTGTGTTAAAGTGAAATAATAACAATAAAATAATTAAAAATGAGTTCTTCAGGTTATCAGTGTGAAAGATGCCATAAGGTATATAAATACCAAAAGTCCTTTTTGGATCATGTCAAAAATCATAGTGTGCAGGATCAAGTGGTCGTAAGCCGGAACAAAAATCAAGAACAACCGCAGACATCTCTTGAAAATTATCAACAGCACCTAAATATGTCTCATCATCAGCAACATCCTTCTCTACATTACCCCCAATATCAAGTGCCAATGAATTATCAACAATACGGTATGCCATGGAATAATCAGTTTTTGGGATTAGGAGTGCCAATGCAATATGAGCACCCAAGTTACAATTATAATCCCATCACACCAGATAATCAAATGCAGCAGTATTCCAATTTGATGCAATGGCAACCTCTTAATTATCATCAACAAGAGCAGCAGCAACAACAAGCTCAACAACAAGGTGTGGATATCCATGGAGGGAATTTGTACAACGATGCTATGGACATAAGTTTACCGGAAAGTGATGGAGAAGAAGAAGAAAGAAGGGAAGAAACTCTGCCAACTCCAATGACTGCTTCACATTCTAGGACAGAAGAAGTAGCAGAGAATGTGAAATGTTTCAAAATATCGAAAGCCTTCAAAAATCATATCGCCACATATGCTATTTTAAATAGAAAGGACCAACTTCTTCTGGAAGAGTTTATGAAGGAAAACATAAATATTTTTATTGAGAGACTTCACATGAGTTTGTGTAAGCATACAATCATTAAATTTCATGTGAGTATTGTGGCGGAGTATATCAAAATTGTTGAAGAAGATTTGGAGTTGTGTGTTATAACACATGTAGCTAAAATGAGTTTGGTGACGAAGGCAGACAACATAAAAGAAATATTCCGTAAACAGATTGAGGAGATTTCAACCAAAATGTCCGAATTTGAAGAGCGCGATTCTGGTTGGACTTTATCACGCATAGTCCGAGCAGAAATCAACATCAACAAATCGTCACTCGTCAAAGGATCAAGTTGGATATCCACACCTCAAAAACTAGTAAGAAAATTTGCTTGCATCAATATTGAAAATGATGATGATGAATACTGCTTCAAGTGGTGTTTGATTGCTGCCATGGATACCTCCAAATACAAGCATGAAGAACGTTGCAGTTCTTATGGTATTCAGGACATTTCAGCAGACATTATTTTTACGCAAAATGGTGAAGTGTTAAATTTCAAAAATTTAAGCTTCCCATTAGCTCTAAAAAAAATTAACGTGTTTGAGGTGAACAATCCTAGAATAAGCGTTAACGTATTTGGGTATGATGCTGAGGCAAATCAAATCATTGGTCCCTATTATGTGACTAAGGAAGAGAAAATTACTCATGTAAACTTGCTTCTTTTGGAGAATGGTGAAGTTCATCACTATATTTTGATAAAGGACATATCAAAGTAAGTTAAAAAATTATACTACACTTTAATTTAATGATACATATACTTGTTTTATTTATTTTATATTAGATACATTTTACTAATAAATTTTTAACTATTTTTTATTATTCACAGACTTTTACGAAGTCAGTTAACTCAACACCATGATAAGCTACATTTCTGCAACACCTGTCTGCAGTACAGTCATAGCGAGAGTGGAATAAGTCATCATAAGACTGAATGCGGTAAAATTGTGACAAGTATGCCATCAGGTCCGGATGCAATTCTCAGCTTTAAGGGACATCAAAGGAAAATGGATATCCCCTTTGTGGTTTATGCTGACCTTGAGTGCATCCTGGAAGATATAAGTAATAATGTAAGTGATAAAACTAGTTTAATTAAAAAGCACACTCCTTGTGCATTTAGTTATTACATTAAGTGTCTCCATAACAGTAAGTTAGATAAGTTAAGGGTTTATACTGGGGAAGATGCCTCCAAAAAATTTGTATCATATTTAGTTAAAGATTGTGAGGATATTTACAATAATTATTTAGTTAATAATAGGCAAATGGATACTTTATCCCCTTCTGATGTGTATAGTTTTTATAGTGCGGTAAATTGTCATATTTGTCAAAAAATTTTAGGTAAAGATCGCGTTAGAGATCATTGCCACATTAGTGGTAAATATAGAGGTGCAGCCCACAATAAGTGTAATTTAAATTATCAAATTCCCAAGTTTATACCAGTTTACTTTCATAATTATTCAAACTATGACTCACATCTTTTTATTAAAGAACTAGGTGAAATTTCAATGCAGCTGAAAGTACTCCCTCTCAATAAGGAGCTTTATATATCCCTCTCCCAATTTTCAGAAATGAGTGATGGTCATAAGCTTGAAATAAGATTTCTTGATACAATACGTTTTATGGCTGAGAGTTTGGAATCATTAGCCTGCAATTTGTCGGATAATGATTTCAGCACTATAAGGTCCTTATTTCAGTCAGAAAACGAGTTTCAGCTTATTAAGAAAAAAGGTATTTTCCCCTATGAGTACCTAAATTCATTTCAAAAATTAGATGAGTGTCAGCTCCCTTCACGCAGTGATTTCTTTAATAAGTTGAACAATAAAGAGTGTTCTTTAGAGGAATACTCACATGCTGTAGAGGTATGGAATACTTTTGGTTGCAAAACTATGAAAGACTACATGGAACTTTACTTAAAAACAGATGTCCTCTTACTGACAGATATTTTTGAGAATTTTAGAAAAGTTTGTAAGGGTATTTATGAGCTCGATCCATACAGCACCTGGCCTTTCCTGGGATGCAATGCTCAAATATACAAAAATTGAATTAGAGTTATTGACAGACATAGACATGTACAATTTTATGAAAAAAGGTATACGTGGGGGGATCGTACAGTGTAGCCAAAGATATTCAAAAGCGAATAACAAATATTTGGAAGATTTCGATGCATCAAAACCATCAGAATTTCTTGTCTACTTAGACGCAAATAACCTTTACGGTTGGGCAATGTCGGAATATCTTCCTCATGGTGGGTTCAGATGGTTATCGCAAGACGAGCTGAATCTGGATCCAAACAACATAGCTGATAATGGAACAGACGGTTATGTATATGAGGTCACGTTGGATTATCCCTCTCATTTACACGACTTGCATAATGATCTTCCTTTTTGCGCTGAAAATAAGAAACCTATGCAAGCGAAGTACAAGTTGATAATAGTTGGGAGAGAATGAACTGTAATCATTTGGGTGCCCAAGATTGGATATCAAAACCAAATTTTCATAGTTTATCTATATTTTCAGAGGACCTGGTAGCAATCGAAATGACAAGAGTCAAAACCTGGTACAATAAACCAATTTACTTAGGATTTTGTGTACTCGAGCTGTCCAAATGGAAAATGTATAATTTCCATTACGGGTACATGGAACCTAAGTTTAAGACAAAACTCTCCTTAAACTATATGGACACGGACTCTTTTATATATTCAATAAAGACGGACGACTTTTATGCTGACATAAAAAATGACATACAAGAACAATTTGATACATCGGACTATCCTACAGACAACATTTATAATTTTCCTCTAGTTAATAAAAAGGTGTTGGGTATGATGAAAGATGAAAATTGTGGAAAAATAATGAAAGAATTTGTCGGGTTGCGATCTAAAATGTATTCATTTAGCGTTCAAGATCAAAATGATGTAAAGAAATCGAAGGGGGTAAAGAGAGCCATATTAGATAAATATAGTTTAGCTACTTATAAAAATTGTTTATTTAATAAGACCAATGTATATGATAGTATGTTAACATTTAAATCTAAGCTACATCAAATATATACTAGTGAATTAAATAAGGTAGTATTGAGTTATGGAGACGATAAGAGAAAAATTAGGTCAAATAACATTAACACATATGCATGGTATCATTTTCGTATTAAGGAAACTAACCCTGAATACGAACTTGACATGTTGCTAGATGAGATTGCTAGAATGCAAGAAAATGGCTAAAATTAATTAATTTTTAGTTAATTAGTTTTAAATTTTTAAGTTGTATATAAAATCTTTGTTATTAAGAAAAATTATTGTAAATAAAATCCTATTTATTAAAAGAAAAATTATTGTAAATAAAATGCTATTTATTTTTGTAAAAATTATATAATTATAATTATAAAATCCTATTAATTTATTTATCAAGAAAAATGATTGTACAAATGTAAATAAATTTTTAAGAAAAAATTTGAAATAAAATATTGAAAAAAGAATTAAATAAAAATGTGACTGGTGTTTATTTCTTTACTGGTTTTACTTCGTTGGATCAAAAATTTTTTTGTTTTTGCGTATTTGCAAATTCTTGTTTTCATATCGCTTAAACATGCACACTCTTGTTTTCATATCATTTAAGCATGCTCAGTCTTGTTTTCTTTGAGAAGTTCTGTACAAGAGAAATTGAATTTCACAATATTATTAAATTCCATTAAATTTCATAAAGAGAAACAACCAAGACAATGGAAAATATTTTTCAATTGAGATGAATACCAAAAAACTTACAAAAACAGATGATTCCTAATTTTCTTTTAGAAAAAATAATACAAAACGAGGAATATTTTAATAATACAATTTTATTTTATATTTATTTCTTTTGTTTCTTTTAATAATACAATTTAGTTTAATTTTTATTTATTTTATTTATAATGATGGAAACATTTCGTAGTATCCAATTATTAGATGTTCTAATATATTTTTTCGTAAAAAATATATTGTACATCTACAAGTATCGGGTCCTTCCTCACACTCAGGATCATACCAATGACAGCTTTTGAAGTGCCCTTCTGTATTGTCTTCATCTTCCATAACTCCATATTCTTCGTTCTCATCCAGCATATTTTGGAAAAATTTTATCATCTCCCAATGATCAAAAAGCCTGAAGCTTTCAAAATCTCTTATAAATTGGTTTAGAGTACGTCTAATTTGGCTCATTTTATTTGCTGATAAATGGATGATGTTGAATGTTGGAAGGTTCCTTAAAGACTAATTTTCTCAGTAAATTTTTAAACATCTCTATTCCATTATTCTTTTTAGCACTCTATCTCTCTCTCTCTCTATCCCTTTTTTCTCTATAACTATCTCTTTCTGTCTATCACTATCCACCACTTATTCACTATTTCACCATAATTATTTTTGATTAGTCTTCTTGAAGTCATCATCGCTTCTTTTAAGATCATTTCCAGTTAAACATTCAAAGTGAGAAGAACTAATTAAAAAAAATGGACTCCACATCAAATCTTATTTCAAAATTTAATAATCTAAACAGCAAGACTTTAATCCACATAAAGGAGCTTGAATCATCATCGAAATACACTATTAAAAATGTGTTACGTGTAACAACTAAATATGGACCAACTCTAAAAGTGGAAATGAATAAACACATAATGTTCCTGCCTAAACGGTATAATATTTTAACAGATGACGATATTAAAGATCTATCCAGTGGATCTTATTGCTTAAGCAGAGAAGGTGAAGAAAATCTAATCGTTGAGAGTGAGCTGAGTGAATTTCTAATTCAAAATTCCCAATTTCCTATTTGGCAATAAAATAATTTAACTATGTATTTTAAATTATAAATAAAAAGACATTAAAGAGTTTTGTAAGATATAAATGTTTGTGTTTTTATTTAATATTTTCAGTTATTTCATAAAGAAATTTAAGACATAAGTGACCACAGGTAAATGTATTAAAATTCTGATGTTGGTTATAGTTGTATTTTACATTTGTACCAAGATATTTGACTACTTCTGAAGGAGGTTGTAAGTTTCCAAAGCTATCGAAATATTCTTTTTCATTGTTGTTTTTATAATATGCTACCCAATGTGTACCAGGTCCTGTTGATACATCTAAGTTGATTATTCCACATTCAATTTTCTTTGTTCGTTTTGGTAGAGTATTCAACATGAAAACTACTCTAAAATATGGAATATTTATAGAGAAACGGTTTAGGTCCACATCAGATAGTGGTCTGTTGCGCAGCATCTCTAAGAGTTTTTTGATTCTTCCTTGTGAACTAAGCCATAACCTTTTTTATATGGTTTTAAGTAAAGTCCTTTGCCAACTGCTATAGATTCCATCGCTCTATTATGTCTAGTTGCTTCATCAAGTTGATTTTTGGCATTCTTTGTTGCATTTACAGCTTTAGCTATGGCAGCACCTCCAGTTGTTAGACTACCAATTGCACCCAGAGCAGTTAAAATCGGTATTAGAGGCAAAAATCCACCAATTTTTGGGACACGTATTACACGTGGTAATATAATTTGAGATTTTTTCCTTTTAATGATTTGTTGATAGTTTTTCGTGCAATTTTAATAGCTGAGTTAATATCTAATGGCTTTTCCTTATTTAGTATTTTTGTTGCAGCTCTAATTGATGTTCTAAACAGTTTTTTATCATTTAGCTTGTTCTTTCCAACATTTTTCTTTTTCTCCACACCCATACCAAATTTTGTTTTGGCTTTCATTGCGATAGTAACCATATATGCAAATGATTTTTCAGCAAGACTACTATCTTTTGATAAAACTCGATTCCAAGCTGAATTTTCCAGTATTTTATCAGCTTTATGTCTAGTACTTAAATCCTTATTTTTTGAATACGCAATATCGTGATTTTTACAAGCAGAGTCCAATAAATTAATTCCTTTGTCACCTCGATTTAAACGTTTTTGTAGTTTTGTTCCAGGTCCACAGTACTGATATCCAGGAAGATGAAGTTCGACAGGTAGAGCGTTTATTATTTTATCTACTATACCTCCCCCAACGAAGGTGTTTTTATGACTAAACGTTTTTTGATATCGTATAACCATATTATCTAATTTTTTCTATAATAAGAGGTAACAATTATGAAATGCATTTAGTTACAAAAATGCAGTTAGTGAAACAACATAAAAATATTTTAGTTCGTAATATTGATGAATCATCGAACATTACTTCAAAAATAAAGCACAGCCCCCTCTTACCAAATTCTATTCGTGCTCTAATAGTGGGACCATCAAATTGTGGAAAGACTAATGTTATGATTGGCTTACTAGAAAGTCCTAATGGACTCAAGTTTGAAAACATCTATTTATACTCAAAATCTTTATATCAGTCCAAATATGAATATCTGAAGAAACTAATTTCACCAATTAAAGGAATGGGATATTATACATTTATAGATAATGAATCAGTTATTCCACCTGACGAAGCTAAAACTAATTCAATTATGATATTTGATGATGTTGCATGTGAAAAGCAGAATAATATACGTACATATTTTTGTATGGGGCGACATAGGGATGTTGATTCATTCTACTTGTGTCAAACTTATACTAGAATTCCCAAGCATTTAATAAGAGACAATGCAAATGTTATTATAATGTTTAAGCAAGATGAGACGAATATGAAGCATGTTTATAGGGATCATGTTGGCAGCGATATGAGTTATGAAAAGTTCCAAGAAATTTGTCGAGAGTGTTGGAAGGATAAATATGGATTTTTGGTGATAAGCAAAGATAATGAATTAAACAATGGTCGCTACAGAAAGCAATTTGACTATTTCATAACTATATAAACTACTCTTGATAAACATTCTCTTTAGTTATTAATCTAACTTTAAACTTCATACATCTATTTGCTATAAGCTGAGCTGCTACCTGCTAAACTGATCTGAAAACCAGACCAGGTGCTAAAAAGCTGATCTGATAACCAGACCAGGTCCTGAAAAGCTGATCTGATAACCAGACCAAGTCCTAAAAAGCTGATCTGATAACTAGACCAGGTCCTAAAAAGCTGATCTGATAACCAGACCAGGTCCTGAAAAGCTGATCTGATAACCAGACCAGGTCCTAAAAAGCTGATCTGATAACCAGACCAGGTCCTAAAAAGCTGATCTGATAACCAGACCAGGTCCTAAAAAGCTGATCTGAAAACCAGACCAGGTCCTGCAAAGCTGATCTGAAAACCAGACCAGGTCCTAAAAGGCTGATACCTGATCTAATAGCTGATACCTGTTATTTACTATTATTAAGTATGGATGAGAAAATTTTAAAACAATTGGTGTTGACAAGAAATGTCTTAAAGAAAAAGCTTCGTAGTATAAAACCTGGTGAAATAGATACACATGAACAACTAAGAGATACATTTAAACCTATAACAGAACCACTCAAAGAATTCATAAATAGTTCTAAAAAAATTTAAAGAATTCCCATGAAAGAAGAAAGTAAAATGAAGGTAGAAGTTGAAAATAATACAAGTCTTAAGCCTGAAAAAACATCAGTCAAGATAGAGTCAAGTACACCAAAGAAACTAGCAGAAGGAACAATATTTGATAATACCATCTCATTAAATGATGCTAATACTGTAAATGATGATGACGATGATGATGATGATGATGATTTTTACTCACAGACTTCCAATACAGAAGATACTTATACTGACTTATCAGTCTTGGAAGGAAGAAATGAACTAGATACAAACTATGGTCCACATAAAGATTTCAATAATGAATGGAAATTTGGTGATAGTACGCTCAAACTTAATGAAGATAAAATACAAGTTGGTGGTCAAATATGGGCCCTAACACCAGGGTTATTTTCTCTAATGTTTCATAAAATACCAAAAAATTATGATAAATTTGAACTCGAAATCTATAAAAAGATTTTAATTACTACTAATGCATATAGAAGAGACTATACACCTGATGGTCGAATAAAGGGTACTAGAGGTTATAAATATAAACATATTATTAAGAAATTTATTGACGAAAAAAACCAGAAGAATTTACCTCAATCAACAGGATCTAAGCCAAAAGGTAGCTATTTAGGTGATGGAATGATGGAATTTAATATTCATAAGCCCAACTATATATACTGGGATGATCCCAATGAGTTAGTAGATCGACTTCGACTACTGCTCGCATCACAAGGTGCAGGTCATACTAATCACAATAACGAGATTGTATCAATTATTGAAGAGCTACGTGAAGCGAATATAATACATTAACTTTAATAAAGTATATAAAGCATGTCTGTTGATAAATTTGGACACTACTTAAACGATACTAGCAACATAATTTCTTTGAAAAATGCACCTAAACTGTTGGGGTTCTTTGTGGATACGAACAACAACATTGATGTCCAAAACAAAAGGATCAAAAATGTTGCAGAAGCTCTGGAGGAAAACGATGTTATCAATAAATTGTTTCTGCAAACTCAAATCGAAAAACTAGAAGAGAAATTATTAACATACTTTAAGGCAGACAATACTGTAATTCAAGAAGATCTTCAAATGCAAATCGAAGAACTACAACGTGAAATAAAATTAGATATAGAAGAAAATTATAAAATTCAAAAAGATATCCAAAAAATGAAAACATCCTTTGAAGAACAAATTGAGCAGCTTAATGAGAAAATTTATAGATTGGAAAATTAAATGTTTGTATCAATAGCTGAAAGTCCTTCAAGTAGATCACAACACTCTCCAAAAAATCAGTAAAAATAACTTAATGTCTTCAAAAAGAAATTTAGTAAACAAACTCCATAAGCAAGCACGAAAACATTTTGTGCGTCGCAGAGTTGTAATGAAAGGAATTGATGATCTTTGGCAAGCTGATTTAGTTGAAATGGGGAACTATTCTAAAGAAAATAAAAATTATCGATTTTTGTTGACTGTAATCGACACATTTTCAAAATTTGCATGGGCAGTACCGCTAAAAACAAAAACTGCACTCGAAACAACCAAGGCAATGGCAGATATTTTTGAATTGGGGCGAGTACCAAAAAACTTACAAACAGATGATGGTAAAGAATTTTTCAACAAAAACTTTGAAAAATTAATGCATAAATACGACATTAATCACTACTCAACATATAGCAGTATGAAAGCATCAATTGTAGAACGATTTAATAGAACATTGAAAGGAATGATGTGGAAAGAATTTAGCTATAATGGTTCATATAAGTGGATTGATATACACAAAGATTTAGTTAATGCATACAATAAAAAATTTCATCGCACAATTAAAATGTCTCCTATTAAAGTCAACTCAACAAATGAGCAAAAACTGCTTAATATAGTATACAGTCATTTGAAGATGTATAAAATGTCGAAATTTAATGTAGGAGATCATGTTCGCATTAGCAAATACAAGCATATCTTTGAAAAAGGTTATACTCCAAATTGGACCACAGAAATATTTACAATTACCAAAGTTCAAAATACAAATCCTGCAACATACATATTAAAAGATTATCTTGGTAATCCTATTAAAGGTGGATTCTATACTGATGAACTTTCAAAAACTAGATTTCCAAATACATATTTAGTTGAAAAGGTTCTCAAAACTAAAGCGAAGGAAGTATATGTTAAATGGCTAGGATTTTCAGATCAACACAATTCTTGGATAAGTAAAGATGAAATATTATAGTTGGAAGAAAAACTAAATCACCAACAGCATCATATCAAGAACAATAATAGCATTAATATTAAGAAACTAATGTTAATTTTAAAATAAGAAAATGAAATAAATATGTAAATTATGCTTATAAACCATACTGTGTACTAAAATTTATTTAATTGTAATCAGTCTGTTATAATGTCAATAACACTTACTCTGAGCTCCAACTCATCAGAATTATCTGCTAGTTACTTCCCTCCTATTGAATTACATGATGCATATGAGTGTGCTCTAACTGATTTTCATTCATACAACAGTATTCCAAATGTAGACACTTACAACAATATGTTTCATATAAGAGAACATAAAATTGAAATACCAATTGGATCTTACGAATTAAATGATATAGTTGATTTTATAGAAGAGCAATACAAACGACTTTGCCCAGCAAATAAGATTTTTATTGAAGCCAATAACAACACAATGCAAGTTAAAGTTAATAGTTCCAAGGATCCTGTATATTTTAATAAGGACAACACAATTGGAAAACTTTTAGGATTCAATAGCAAAATCCTAACACCAAACAAATATTATTACTCAGATCTTCCAGTTAATATTTTTAAAGTGAATCTCTTGCGAATTGAAAGTAGTATCGCTATTAACACGTATATGAATAACTCCAAATCGCATACACTTCATGAATTTCCGATAAATGTGCCTCCAGGCTATAAAATAGACGAGGTTCCAAGAAATCTCATCTATTTACCTGTGAACACCAGAGAGATAAGTTCACTAGCTCTACGCGTAATTGATCAACACGGTGATTTAATTAATATCCGAGGAGAGGAAATTACAATACGAATACAATTAAGGCCAACTAAATAATGCTAATATACAACACAAACACATTAAAAAATATAGCAGCAAAAACAACAACAACATTAAAGCGATCAGCTCAACAAAAAGCTTTAACAACATCAAATAAAAATTTTCTGAAGTCATTGAATTTGAAATTAAAGACAAAATGAGTTCAATAATAGATGTCTTAGATAAACCTTTGTCTGATGAAAATATAATCAAAAAGGACTATCATACATATGTACCATACTTACAGTCTTACAACAATAATGATGAAATTAGAATTTCAATACAAAATCAAGATTTGTACGTGCTACCCAGTGAGAGCTACATTTATGTGGAAGGGTTTGTTGCTGATGATAATACGACAAAATCTTCGTCATCTTCAAAAAACTTTATACTAAAAAACAACTTTGTGGCATATCTGTTTGATGAAATTCGCTATGAGCTCAATGGAATTGAAATTGATCATACAAGATATTTAGGAGCCACAAGCACCATAAAAAATTTGGTTTCTATGTCACCAACTGAAAGCAACGTGATGCAAAATGCTGGATGGAACAAAATTGACGATGTCACTCTTGTAAACGGATTTTTCAATTTCTATGTACCTCTAAAAATGCTTCTAGGATTCGCTGAAGACTACAACAAAGTTATACTAAGTGGAAAACATGAATTGATACTCTTGCGCAATAAAAACGATGAAGATCTTGTGCGCTCGAGTGTTTCTATTGAAAAAGCTAAACTTACAATTTCACTCATCTCATGGAGAATCCCACATGTACAATTATCGGACTTTAGCAAATTGAATATGATAAAAATTATTAATAATGGTGCTTCTATACCTATGGCATTTCGCAGTTGGGATTGTCATATTAATCCACAATTAAACATAGGAACTAGCCATATTTGGAATGTTAAACTGGCTGCAAATAGAGAACGTCCACGTTTTGTATTGATTGCTTTTCAACAAGAAAATAAGTTTGTTCATTGTGATTTGACTAATTTAAAAGTACATTTAAATTCAGTCTCATATCCATATGATGATCTTAACATAAAGTTTAAAAATGAACGATATGCAATTCTATATGATATGTATATAAGATTTCAACAAAGTTATTATATGAAAGAATCTCAACCGCTTCTAACTGCACCAGAGTTTAAGACAAAAGCTCCTATTATTGTAGTAGATGTCAGTCATCAGAATGAATCACTCAATAATGGCCCGATTGATATAAAAATAGAATTTGAAACAGCAACTAATATTGCAGCAAAGACAACAGCTTACTGCATTCTTATTCATGATCGTATAATAGAATATATACCTATCAAAGGACAAGTTCGAAAAGTCTTATAAATTAAGTAATATGGATAAAAACATAATTTTTATAGACGTACAAGGTTTCAAGAGTAATTCAAATGATTTCATCGCAAAAGAAGTAGCGATTGTTTTCAACAATTATGAATATAACCATTTCATTATAAAATCCCCATTTGATTTTAAATGGTTATCAATAAAAAAGCAAAGAGAAGCAAAGTGGCTAACAAAAAACTATCATCACCTAAACTGGACTGCTGGATCAGTTTCATTTCAAAGCGTTTGCAATTTTTTAAAAGCAAACGCAAGATGTTCAACAATTTATGTAAAAGGTGAAGAAAAAAGACGATGGCTGGAAAAAATGTTACACCGAAAAATTTCTAACGTTGAGGATATAGGCTGCATCAACTTTAAACAAATGGAAATCAAGTATCCAGAATATCTTTATTGTAGTTATCATAATTTTGGTGTTTGCGCATTAAAAAATGCTATTTTACTAACAAAAGAAATGTCTTGCTTTAAATGAATTTTTTACTTCTTAAAATATGAATTTACATATGTATGTATGTATTATTATAAAATTAAAAAATTTTAAACAATAAATGTATACCAAATAAAAGAATGTACAAGTGTTTTCTTATTTCAAATACAAACTACATAAATGAAAGAAAAGGAAGTGGGGAGGAGGAGAGTTAACTTTATTGCATACTTGCAACATATTTACTTTTTGTTTCTCTGCTGATGACTGAACTTAATTGAAACTTTGTTGCTTTAAAATAATCGTAGACAAAGAAAATGATTACGTTGCAAAATATAAATATATTCTACAAAATATTTTACGCACAAGCATCCTCACTCATACATACAAATACACATATACATACATACATACATACATACACATACAAATATACATACATACATACATACATACATACATACATACATACATACATACATACACATACAAATATACATACATACATACACATGCAAATATACGCACAAGCATCCTCACTCATACATACAAATATATATTTTAAACAAATAAATAAATACCAGCGACAAACAAGCTGGATCATCCACACACAAGTATAGGGTGTTCATATACAAGAGAACATTTTATAAATAAATAAAATAATTAAATTAATTGTTTATTAATTTATTTAATTATTTTATTTATAACCAATTTATTAGCGTGAGGAAATCATACACACATTCTCCCGATTCATATACTGATATAGTATTACGATAACGAATTTCTATAGTCTGGCAAAACTGGCAATTTTCCCTTTGGTACTAAAAAATAATAATCATGTTTTGCTGCCGGCATTTGAAAAAAATAAAAATGTGTTTTGCCGTCGGCATTTGAAAAAAATAATACTCATGTATTGCCGTAGGCATTTCAAAAAAATAATAATCATGTATTGCCGTAGGCATGAGGAAAACTTATCATGCATTGCCGTAGGCATGAGGAAAACTTATCATGCATTGCCGTAGGCATTAGGAAAACTTATCATGCATTGCCGTCGGCATTAGGAAAAATTAATAATCACTATTTCCCCTATTTCATTTTCATGATTTTCCCGTAGGCATATACACTTGAGAAATCTTAATCTTATAAAACCCCTTAACCACACCCACAAAAAAAAATCACCCGTTCCCACAATTAATATTACCCAAAAAAAATCACCCGTTCTCACAAAGTTAATGTAAACAAAAAACTCCTTATGTAAACAAAAATTTGGACGGACTTATTGAACCACCCTCGCAGGTATAAAATTTCACAAATTTCCAAGAATTTAAGAATTTTCAAATTTTAATTACCCAAATTTAACAATTTCACCAACAATTTAACAATTTCAGCCAACAATTTTGCAAGTTTAATTGACGCCGGATTGGTAATTCACTACTACTTCGGCGGGCCCTCCGATGATATTAAATATTCAGTTTTTATTTTTATTGACCTTTGGCTATATTTAGTTTTGCTTTTTTATGGTCAGTGAATTAAAATAAGCGATTATTTATTTTAATAATTATTTCATCCGACGTTTCGTTGGAAAATCCCAATTTCATCACGGATGTTAAAATATATAATAATATGGGATTATTAGTGCGTTAATAAATGTTAAACTTAAATTGTAACAATTCCCAATAAAAAACAAAAATTATTATCTTGACGGCACCAGGTCAAAAATACTTGTGTGGCAACACTCTATTCTCGAATACCTGTTGTTGCTATTTACATTTAATTTCTTTACATACTTTTACATTAAGAGCTGAAAAAAAGTCAGCCAATGTAGTAAAGTAGGAAAATAAAAAACATGTTGATTATTGAGTTCTTGTTTCAACTTTGTTATTTGTTGAGCTTCTCATTTCTTCAAATGAAAGTTTATAACATAATACTCTAGTTGTTCTAAGAAACTTTGGGTAAAGGTACCCTGATGATATGCTTTAGCAACAGTGAAATGCGCATAGGATCCAGCTAAATAAACCCCTCAATAATCAATTTCAATGTATTTTTAATAAAAAATTATTTTACTGAATAAGTAAAATAATAATTTGGGATTATTAGTGCGTTAATAAATGTTAAACTAAAATTAATAATGTCAATAATCAAAAAGAAATGTGGAGGGAAATAAAAAAAACTAATTTTAAAAAATCTCAAAATATAATTGAAACTGTGATATTTAATCAAATAGAATCAGCGACATAACAGTTATAAGAGAAATGACAAAAAGGTTACATTTAACTATTAAAATTTACGAATTCAAATAATGGTTATAATCAACGATTATCGTAAGACATATTTCATTTTGGTTATTGTAACCAATTAAAGTGAGAAATGTATTTTTTTGGTTACAAATAACTATTATAGCAACCAAAAAAAATTTATTTGTTTATTGGTTATTGCTACATAAAATAAGGTATTTTAAAAAATTATTGAACGACTTCTATCTGTATGCAATATGTAAAACAAAACTTTTTCAAGCCCTTTTAAAATTTTAGGGCTTTAGGATTTATTTGCGGATTTCAGTAAGTTGTGCGAATCAGGTAATTTTAAATAAAGCTTATTGCTCTTGTGCATAACTTTAATTTTTTAATTTCAATTTGATTGCAAATTTTTTCGAATTTTGCCGATTTTTTGGCATTCTTCATAATTTTACCCAAACAATTTCGGGTTTGTTTGCAATTTTCTGTCAATTTTAGCGATAAAAGTGATTTTGAACCAAATCTTGCCATTTTACCATTTTATCGATTTTTAATCCATCTATCTATTTGATGTTAGAAATTTAGTGCGAATTTTTGTAAGTTTGACATTTTTTGCAGTAAAACTGATTGTTCACAATTCTTTTTTTTTGCAGTTTTCAAATAAAAAATTGTTTGCGAATTTTTGCAATTTTTTTGCACGAGATTATTTTTGATTCTTAAAATCTACGTACATATATTTTTTTACAGATATTATTTTGCAAGCTTTTTCAATTTACATATATGTTTTTAGCCTATTCTCGAGTTATTGCGTTCTTGCGGTCTATATAATCAGTTTTTGGAGATATTTTCCATTATTTTAATCCCTTGCGAATTATTATATTTTTTGCAATAAATAATGTTTTGAGTAGAAATTTGCTAGAGAAAAACGCCACGTATTTGAACGTAATTAGACATTTTGTCGAAAAGTAAAAAGCAAAATAATGAAATTGATGAATATTTATTATGAAACTGCCCGTTTTGTCAGCTTTGCCAAAGATATTTAAATTTCTTGTCCTGCATACCCACAAATGCTTCTTTTACATCTAAAATACCGTATTTTAGGCAGCAATAACCAAAAAACTTAAATTCTTTAGATGGTAACCAAAAAATTTTTTTGGTTGCTATAATTGTTATTCGTACCTAAAAAAAATATTTCTCACTTTAAATTTGTTACAATAACCGAAATAAAATATATCTTACGATAATGATTAAAAATAACCCAAACAAATTAAAACATATTTTACAGTAACCGTTTCTTTTTAAATAAAAAAATTATTATTTTCAGTCCCTTAATACAATACAAGGAAATTTTTTCAACAATTATTTTGTAAGTAGTATTAAATTAATAAGAGATACAATAAATTTATTGTTCAAGTTCAAGTTTCGTACAATAACTTTGGATGAATTAAGAAAAATATGTAAAAATTTAAAAAACAAGCCAGACTAATAAAGTATCAAGTAGCATGATTTTGAATGGTTGGAATATAGTGGGAAAAACATTGCTCAATATAATTAATAAATCATTGGAGACGATAACACCAATTGAAAAGGTTGCAAAAACACGAAAATGCGAAGAATTTCGCAAATTAACACCCTAAAAACATTAGAAAAAATCTTAGGAAAAGTAGTAAAAGAACAATTAAAGAAATATGTAGAAAGTAACAAAATATTATCAAAATAGCAACCTCGATTCAGAAAAAAGATTTCATGCGAGCAGTAAATTATTTAATAAACACACAAAGACCAGCCAAAAGGCGCAAAACCGCTTACTTACAAGCTCAGGCGTGATGATACCGCCAACGACGAGTTACGCAACAAACCCATTGCCAGCGAAACCGGTATTATATTTGCTCATTGGCAAAGCAAAATATTTTATTTGTGTAGATAAAAATAATTTGATTTGAAATTTATTTGCTGGTGGTTCAGCTTTGTCTATATGCATTTCATTGCTGCTGTAACAAATCGTCAGTTGTAGGGTTTGCACAGCGATTATAATAGTAATCGTAATCACGATTAATCGCACCTTTTAATCGTGATCGTAATCGAGCGATTAATGGGAGCAATTTGTCCCTTTTTTAAGCAAAGAATTTATGCCAAATTTGAATACAGTTCAAAATCAACTCATACAAAATTAAAATTAATATTTTTAATACAAAATACATGTATGTATACTGGTATGTTTGTATTTCATTGTGGCTTTAACAAATCATAACTAGACTCTTTTGAAAATTTTCAAACGTCTTAAATTATGCACATACTTAAAATCATTGCAGAATTTGCATAAGCTTTTTGGAAAATCAATAATAATTGAAATTACTGAAGAAATTATTTTGGATTAAAATTCATTAAAAATGTCTCATTTAAAAACATCATGGGCACGTAACGAAAATATGTTTACTTGGCAACACAGTTCATTGATGCTGGAAAGTAAAATCAACTGTTGAAAGCAAAAAAAAATTTAACATAATAGCCCCTACTATAATACATACATGTATGTACCGACGGTACATCGAATAAGTAAAAATAATTAATGTGATGATCGTCAAAGATTTTTTTATTTTACTGGTATTTATTTGGGGTATTCACAAGGGTGTCTTAAGTGTCCTAACTGTCATAATGTCTTAACATTTTAACAAAGTTTAAAAAAAATTGTTGTTGTTGCAGAATCAAAAAGGTCATAAAGTAACTTTTCAGCTATGTTTATTGTTTGTCATAAATACATGTTGAAATGCCTGAGAGTTTACCAAAGGAATTGAGAAAGAGAGACAGAGAGAGTAAGCAATGTACAAAGGTGCTAAAACCAAAATACAAATAAGGACAATATTTATAATTGTAAATTATAAGGGATTGCTCACAACAGTCATATTTTTTCCTTTTATTTTAAAAATTATTTTTTATTTTAAAAATTACTTTTTAATCGTTATTTCTTGATTTTTATATATTCCTCACAAAGGGCGTGTGTCAAACGGTAGAAAAGTACTATGGTAAAAAATATTTACCTGTGGGGAAAATTTATCTTTATCTTTTTTGACAATGTAAAATTTCGACAAATTCGCCATAGCATAGAAAGAAGCTGATGAAAAAATTTCTGCGACGGTGAATCACAAAAATTTACTACAAGCCGCCGGCTACCAACAATTTTTTAAAAGAACTTTGTATTATAAAATAATATTCTTGTAGCATAAAATTGTATAACTTTATATATTGTTTTCAATGATGAAAACAAGCAGAATGAAAAATTTTCCTCCTTAATTGCCGCGGTGAAGAAATGCTTGGGTTTTGCCCTGTCCTTCGACAAGCCAAAGCCGTTCCACACGCTTTCAATATTAAATGCTTCGATGATATCTATAACTCTTTCTGTTGGTTGGGAATTAGTTCGTTTTTTTTGGGACTTAATTCATAGAGGACTTACTTCCTATGGCCTTCAGACGGTAGGAACTAAGTCCCCAATGAACTAAGTCCCCAAAACATAAATGAACTAAGTCCCTAAAGTTTGGGGAGTTAGTTCGCTATGAACTAAGTCCCCAAACATAAAAATGAACTTGGCCCCCAAAAATTTAACAAAAAGAGAACTAATTCCCCAAAAATTGTTTTTGTTGCCATCCATATAAAACTTTAGGGACTTAGTTCACTTATGTTTTGGGGACTTAGTTCATTGGGGACTTAGTTCCTGCCGCCAGATATTTCACTTGTGAATGTTGAGGAAAACTAGACTGTTGATTCTAATGTGGAGACAAGTATATTTCCGTAAAATAAATGTTATCTATACGCACTTCTGTTCATTGACTTTTATTCTCCATAAGTTAAACCATAGCTCAAGCTGTGTTATATTTTCCTGATATACTTGTTCCCCATTCGAATCAACAATCAAAATATCCATCAACATTCACAAATAAAACACCTTGGTATACACCTTCATATAAGGCTTAAATGGAAACATCATATTTACTCTAAGCTAACTCAAATGAAACTTACGTTAATTCCAAGGTTGGCAAACGGTATCGTAAAAATACCGATACCGATTCAAATACCGCTAAAATTAGATAACGGTATCTATACCAATACCGAAATCCATTTCGGTTAGAAAATACCGGTATCCAGGATACCGTTTACGCCTATACCGGTATGTACCGGTATACCGATTCTCACAAAAAATAAATGTTTTTTGTTATTGGTTCTATATAGTTTGATTTTCCTATTTCCTATGCTTAAAGAGTTTGAAGAAAATATGTAATTTATGAGCAACGAACTTACTTGAAGGTTGGAGAAATTGAAGTGTAAGATATTTAGGATTGTCAAAGGGATGCTCATGCATGTGTATTTGTGTATATTTTTACAATAACTTTACCGTTGCAGATGGGTAAGTAGTCGTATATGTATAATAAAAAAAGCGAGTTTGTAATGTCGAGTACACATCTGGCATTTCTTGTGTTATAATCATTTTTTAAAATGTGTGCAACGTCTTTCACGTTATGTTTTTTTATAGGGAAGCAATACCACATAACAAGAAAAAATTTAAAAAATGACAAACGTTGACACTAGTACACACTGTTGCGATGTTACAAAATATCATAGTATGTACTCGGCATTTGTTTTTTGTAATATTCTTTTTAGCTGATGGAGCTGGTAAGGTATTTATAGAAAGAAATTATGTATTCTGGTGAGATATTAATGTTTTTGTTGTTGGTTTTATTTAGTTTTATTTATTTTTTGTGTTTTTGTGTAAATAGGCTGACATTTGTCAAACAAACCATGCACACTTATATACATACATACTTACTTACTACATACATATGTATGTATATGTAAATAAATTAATGAACAGCAGTTTTGTATATACATACATATGTATGTTGTAACAATGTAAGAATAGAACGTAGTTCTTATAAATTGAGACGTTCTCTAATCTAGCAGCAAGTACAGTATTGTATCTAGCATCATCATCATCATATAAAATCGTAAAAAATACAATACATTCTATAAATTATTAAAATGGTATATAAATGTAATATGTGCAATAAGATATATAAATACCAAAAGTGTTTCTTGGATCATATACAAAATCATGGTGTTGAGGACCAATATATATATCCTCAACAACAGCAACAATATCAATATCCTCAACAACAACAACAATATCAATATCCTCAACAACAACAACAACAACACCAATATCCTCAAGAACAACAACAATATCAATATCCTCAACAACAACAACAAGATATATATCCTCAACAACAATATCAATATCCTCAACAACAACAACAACAATATCAATATCCTCAACAACAACAACAATATCAATATCCTCAACAACAGCAACCATATCCTACGGCCATGCAATGGTACCCAAATACTGACCAACAATTGCAATATCAACTACAACAACAACAAAAAACAAATGTATTGGCAACAACCCTCTACCTCCATGCAATGGTACACAAATACTTATGAACATCAACAGCAACAACAACAACAACAACAACAACAGCAAGGTTTACAGGATTTAGGAAGTAGCTCAACAAATAATATCAACATTGATGGAGAGTGTATGAAATATTATGAGATCAGAAGAGCATTTAAAAACAATATTATTTCTTATGGAATACAAAATAAAAAGGATCAACTTCTCTTTGAAGATTTTGTTGTCGAAAATGAATCGACTTTTATAGAGAGGCCTGAGTACCATTTGAAGCAACATACTATATTGAAATTTAATATAAGTATAGTTGCAGAATATCTAAAAATTTTGGGCGAAGAATTAGAAATAATAATAATAGTACATACAGCAAAAATGAGCTTGTTGACTAGAGCAGATGACGTGAATGAATTTTTCTGTAAGCAGGTCAGAGAAATTCAAAATAAAATTTCTGAGTTTCAGGAAAGAGATTCCGGATGGACTCTTGTTCGCATAGTTCGAGCTGAACTAAATATTAATAAATCTTCTTTGGTAAAAGGAGCTCATTGGATTAGCACCCCGCAGAAGCTTGCTAGTCGTGGTGCTTGCATTAACATTGAAAACAGTGATAATTACTGTTTTAAGTGGGCCTTAATTGCTAATATAATTTCGCTTCAAGATGGAACTTCAATTGATTTTTCAAATTTGACATTTCCGATGTCACTAAAATATTACTTCACGTGTATCGTATGCCGATGCTGCTAAGGCTAGTTCTAGTCCCTCACAAAATGTTTCACCGCAAAATAATTCAGCGAATGCAAACTCAGGCTTTAACTTTAGTCGCCTTGAAGCTACTATTGAGAATCTGGTGCTAACTATAAACAACTTTACAACAAATATGACTAGCATGATGCAAGAAATGCTGCGAATGCGGAATACACTGTTTCAAGCATTAGTTAACAAACCATGAACATGTTAAAAATATGTTTCTGGAACGCAAACGGCATTCGCCAGCATAAAAATGAACTTGAGCACTTCCTCATGGAAAAAAATATTGATATAATGTTGGTCTCTGAGACTCATTTGACTTCAAAGAGCTTATTTAAAATAAATGGTTACACTCAATATGATTCAAAGGACCCAAGGGGGAGAGCATGCGGTGGGTCAGCAATTCTAAATGTGAAGAACATCTACAAGCAACAAATATTTGTGTCGAAAATTTTGTTACAAATTTCGTGATATCATCAATTTACTCCCCTCCCAGATTCGCAATTACTGAGGATCAATTCGAGGAATTCTACAAATCTCTTGGCCCTTGTTTTGTAGCAGCTGGGGACTACAATGCAAAACATACGTTCTGGGGTTCGCGTCTTATTACACCTAGAGGTCGGGCATTGTTCAACACAATTTCAAAAATGGGCTTGGACGTCATTTCAAGTGGGGAGCCCACTTACTGGCCTACGGACATACAAAAAATTCCGGATGTTATAGATTTTGGAGTCATGAAAAATATCGGTAGGGAATTAATTCATGTTGAAGCTTCTGTAGATCTATCGTCCGATCACTCTCCCACGTTCGTTACAATCTGTAGCCCACTAAGAAGTGACTTCCCTGTCCCATACGTAAAGATGATCAACCGTGTTAATTGGCTGGGGTTCAAAAAATACCTCAGTAGCCATTGTACGGAAAATATTAACCTAAGAACACCAGGTGATATTGAATCTAACATTGAAAATCTTAACCAAAATATTAAACAGGCTGCTGAACATGCCACTACTTCCCATCCGCAGACTGGGTTTAATAGAATTTATTCTACAGACATTGAACGTATTTTACGTGAAAAAAGGACAGCTAGAAGGGAATGGCAACAGCACAGATCACCTCAACACAAAATCAGATTTAAAGAGTGCACTAAACGACTCCAAGAGTTGCTTGTATCTGAAAAAACTGCATCTTTAAAACACCCGTTGAGTTTAAGCCACCTCTGCGCACATCTACCGGAGGTTGGGCAAGAAGCGATACTGAAAAAGGTAACATATTTGTTGAGCATTTAAAATCCGTATTTACCCCAAACACATGTACTGGTGTTGTTGATTTACCAAGTGTAGTTGCGCTTCCCCCTCGAACCATAAAATTTAAGACGCGTGATGTTCAGAAACTAATTGCTGGACTCAACCCATAAGTAACAATATGCTGATAAACTTGCCCCATATTGCAATTAGAATCCTGTTATTTATTTTTAACGCCATTTTACGACTGGAGTATTATCCACAAAGCTGGAAGCTTGCGAAGGTCAAAATGATTTCAAAGCCGGGCAAAGACCTTACCAAGGCTGAGTCATACAGGCCAATAAGTCTGCTATCAACAATGTCAAAACTCTTCGAAAAGCTGCTCATGACAAAATTGTCCCCAATTTTAACTGATAGTGGGTGCATCCCAGACCATCAATTTGGTTTTAGAAGTCAGCATAGCACCATTGAACAAACTCATAGATTGGTGCAATTTATAAGAAGAACTTTTGAAGAAAAAATGTATTGTTCTGCCCTGTTTATTGACGTTTCTCAGGCCTTTGATAAAGTGTGGCATGAAGGCCTTATTTTAAAATTAAAATCATATTTACCAATAAATTTTCTGAATTTATTAGAAAGCTACATAACTACCCGAAAGTTTACGATTGTGGAAGGAGAATTCATGAGTCTGCCCCAATCTATATCATCTGGTGTGCCACAGGGGAGCATACTGGGGCCAGTTTTGTATTTGATTTATACTTGTGATATGCCTGTGAGCAGCAATATCCATACATCTACGTTTGCCGATGATACAGCCTGCCTTAGTATGCACAAAAACCCGCACGAGGCTTCCCGATATCTTCAAGAACATATTACACAGTTGGAAATCTGGTTGAACTTATGGAGAATTAAAGTCAATGAACAAAAGTGTGTCCATACAACGTTTACCCTAAGAAGAGATACTTGTTCCCCCATTCGAATCAACAATCAAAATATTCCTCAACATTCCCAAGTGAAATACCTTGGTATACACCTTGATCGAAGACTTACATGGAAACATCATATTGACTTTAAGCTAACTCAGATGAAACTTAAGTTATCTCAAATACACTGGTTGATTGGCAGAAATTCAATACTTAGCCTGGACTGTAAACTTTTATTATACAAGTCGCTTTTAAAGCCAATATGGTGTTACGGTATCCAGTTATGGGGCACTGCTTCAGCCTCCAATGTAGAGAGAATCCAACGAAGGCAAAACAAAATTTTAAGGTTAATAACATCTGCTCCATGGTATATTAAGAATTCAAATTTGCATCGTGATTTAAGAATGCCACTAGTGACTGAAGAAATTGCAAGATACGCAGGCAAATACTTAACAAAACTCGAGTCACATCCTAATCCGCTTGCTCGTAATATTTTGAATTTTAATGGTCACATCCGCCTAAAAAAGAGGGACACAAGGGCTCTTATACTCAACACTCTAGATGGGAATGCTTGAAAATACATTTAATTTTCCTTTTTGATTATCACTACTTTGTATTATTTAAATTATCACTAAGTTTTGGCCGACACTGGTCGGGCTAAACAATTATATTTTAGCTTTAAGATTTGATCACTTATTGTTACTTCATATTTGAAGATACAATAAATAAATATATGTATTAAAAAAAAAAAAAACTAAAATATAGTGATGAACTAATTTGACCATTTTATATAACCCAAAATGAGAAGACCAAGCATGTTAACTTCTTGCTATTGGAAAACGTGGATGAGCATCACTATATATTTATAAAAGATATTTCAAAGTAATTAATATATTGGAAAGTATTTAAAATTAAATAATACAATACGCGTGTTTGATGTCTTACAGACTACTAAAAAGGCAAACAACGACACATTGCGAACGACTCTTATTTTGCAACAGCTGTCTGCAACACACCCATCTTGAAAATATTATGGAGAAACATAAAATGGAATGTGGTAAAATAGTTACCACAATGCCAAAGGCAGAAGACTCCATACTGCGGTTCAAGAGCCACCATAGAAAAATTGACGTCCCTTTTGTTGTATACGCCGATTTTGAATGTGTTTTGCAACAGATAGACTTTAGTGTAAGTAGTAAAACTAAATTAAATCAGTCACATGTACCCTGCGCATTCAGCTATTTTATTAAGTGTAAGCATGACAATAAATTGGATAAGCTGAGAATTTATACGGGTAAAGATGCTTCTGAAAAATTTGTTACATTTTTTAATCAAGATTGTCAAGATATATATAACAATTATCTCACAAAAACAATTGAAATGGAGAACTTGACAGATGAAGAAAATGTAACATTTTACAATGCGATAACTTGTCACATATGTGGACAATACTTAAATAATAATCGTGTGAGAGATCATTGTCATATAAGCGGTAAATATCGAGGTGCTGCGCATAACAGATGCAACCTAAGTTATCAAGTACCCAAGTTTATTGCAATTTTTTTTCATAACTATTCATCCTATGATTCTCATCTTTTTGTGAAAGAATTAAGTAAGGTTGCGACAAATATAAAAGTCCTTCCGTTAAATAAAGAGTTATATATATCTCTATCTCAATTTATTAATATAAGTGATGGTACAGATCTTGAACTTAGGTTTCTTGATACAATGCGTTTTATGGCCGATAGTTTGGAATCGTTGGCAAATAATCTTACCGTCAACGATTTTCATACTATTAGTGCACAATTTCAAACAAGCCAAGAATTTAATCCCATAAGGAGGAAAGGAATTTTTCGCTATGATTATCTTGATTCTTTTGAAAAACTTAATGAAACACAACTTCCACCTAGAAAAGATTTCTTTAATAAGCTTAATAACAAAGAATGTTCTATTGAAGACTATGCGCATGCAAATGAAGTCTGGACAATTTTTAACTGCAAAGCTTTGAAAGATTATATGGAATTGTATTTGAAAACAGATGTGCTTCTCCTAACGGATATTTTTGAAAATTTTAGAAATGTCTGTAAAAAAATTTATAGCTTGGATCCCTGTCAATACTATACTGCCCCGGGGCTATCTTGGGATGCTATGCTTAAGCATACAAACATTGAATTAGAGCTAATAACCGATATCGACATGTACAATTTCTTTAAAAGAGGGATACGAGGTGGAATTGTCCAATGTTGTAAAAGATACTCCAAGGCAAATAATAAGTATTTAGACACTTTTGATAAAAATAAACCTTCCGAATTTCTTATGTATTTTGATGCAAACAATCTTTATGGTTGGGCCATGTCTGAACATCTTCCTTATGGAGGATTCAGATGGTTAAAAGGCGAAGAACTAAATATTAATCCGCAGTTAATAGATGATAATTCAAATGATGGTTATGTATATGAGGTTGATTTAGAATATCCTTCTTATTTACATAACATGCATAACTATCTTCCTTTCTGTGCCGAAAACAAGGAAATTGGAGCATCAAAATATAAAAAACTAAGATTTTTCGCCAAAAAATATTCCTATATAATTCATTACAGAGTACTTAAACAATGTCTAGAAAACGGTTTGATTTTGAAAAAAATACATAGAGTTCTAACTTTTAAGCAGTCTCCATGGTTGAAAGATTATATAGATCTTAATACTAAATACAGAGCCGAAGCTAGAAATAACTTTGAAAAAAAAAATTTTTAAATTGCTCAACAACGCAGTATATGGGAAAACCATGGAGAATGTGGACAAAAGGAAAGATGTGAGGATTGTTACCAGTTGGACTACATTAAACCGAAACCGCTTGGGTGCTCAAAATTGGATATCTAAATCAAATTTCCATAGCTTAGCAATATTTTCAGAAGATATGGTAGCGATTCAAATGAATCGAGTGAAGACATGTTATAATAAGCCAATATATTTAGGATTTTGTGTGCTAGAACTTTCTAAATGGAAGATGTATAATTTTCATTATAGATACATGCAACCTAAATTCACATCAAAATTGAAATTAAATTACATGGATACTGACTCATTCATATACACAATACAAACTGAAGACTTTTACGCAGACATTAAAAATAATATAGAACATGAATTTGACACTTCTGACTATCCAGAAATAAATGATTACGGGATTCCACTCGTAAACAAAAAAGTTCTGGATATGATGAAAGATGAGAATTGTGGGAAGATTATGGAAGAATTTGTTGGACTACGGTCTAAAATGTACTCCCTTACTGTACAAAATGGAAATGAAATTAAAAAATCTAAAGGAGTAAAAAAATGTGTTTTAGATAAGTATAGCCTAAGTTCGTATAGAGATTGTTTATTTAACAGATCAAATGTTTATGATAATATGCTCACTTTTAAGTCTAAGTTGCATGAATTATATACTATGCCAATACATAAAGTAATATTAAGTTATCAAGATGACAAGAGAAAAGTCATGGCAGCATATTGAAATTGATGAAACAAATCCTGATTATGAACTTGATATGTTATTATTAGAAATAGAAAAACTTCAAGAAGATGAGTAAAATATGTATACAAATTGAAGCTTCTGTAATTGATTTCTCTAATTATAATTATTTAGTTTTAAGTAAAAATCTTTGTGTCTATTGTAAATTATTTTTTATTTAAGAAATATTGTCTAGTTATTTAGTTTTTTTAAATAAAACATACACTAATATGAAAATAAAAAATAAATGAAAACAAAAAACATTAAAAACAAATATTTTTGTGTACAGTTTTTTTATTTATTATCCATCCTTAAATAAAATTTATGAATTTTCACATCTGTTACAATCTTGTGTTGCATTTTTTCTCCAATCTCATAACAAAGTCGTTCCTTGTATTTCATCGATTTGAAGTTTTGTTTTGTTTAAAGCGGAGCAGGTTGGTATATAATATTCATGATAGAAATGAAGGATTTGTTTTCTCAGAATGTTGTTCCAACATAAAATTGATGTAAAAAATACTCGAATTTGAGTTAGTGATCTCTAGTGTCAGAATCAATTTTTATTTTAAAGTTTCCTTGTATGATAACTAAAAAACAAACACCTCTTTTATATTGAAACTTATATTCAACATCTCTCTCACTTTCATTATCAATTATATTTATAGAGTTTAAAAAATCCCGACGATTAAGCATATCATGAATATACTCTATAGCGCATGAGATGTAACCACTCTTCTCGATCCAGTCCAATGTATTGCTTATTTTTATACCCTTTACCAAAAAATGGTAAAAGGGTATATATAGGTTTGTTATTCCGTTTGTAATTTCTACAATATTAATAAGAGACACATAAAGTATATATATTCTGGATCCTTATGCATAGGGAAGACGAACAAGCGATGTCCGTCTGTCTGTACGTGAAATCGGTTTTCCCAAGCTCCCAGAACAGCTAGAGACTTCGTTCTTGGACTGGTATATCAGAAATTTTCCGCTATTGAAAATCAGCAAAATCGAGCAGACGGTTTCAGAGCTGGAAAACTCATACTCAATATTCCCATAGAAAATAACTACCGAAAACAAGTTTTCATTACTTTTTTATTAAATTAACTTATTTTATACTTCGGTATGAATAAAATTGGTATTTATAATTAAAAAAAAATTTTAAAAACTTAACAAATTAAAAAACGTTTCCAGGGTTGGAAAACTTTAACTTTTTTCCTAATAATTAAACATATTTCATGTTTTTGGAAGAAGACTATTTTCTCAGGAACGGTAAGAGCTACGGGTCTGAAATTTGGACAGTGTATGTAGAACTTTGGTCGCTACAACAACAAATATATAAAAGCTAAAAATTAAAGGGTGTGCCAAAATGAGTGACGAAAACTTTTAAAATCCCATGTAATATACATACAATTGTATTATGTATGTACATATACATATTGACACTTGAAATTTGTAAAATTAGTGTATTTTTATATATGCTACAACAATTAACACTAAAATTAAAAAAAATTAAATTAAAGGGTGGTCCATCAGTTAATGCAATTTTGACTATGTAATTTTAACAAATTGCTATATCTTGGAAACCGTAAGAGCTAAACTGTTGAAATTTTCAAAAACGGTAAATCTAAAAAATCCGAAAATTATAAAATCGCCAAAAATTAAAAAAAATCGCAAAACGAAAAAAATCGCCAAAATGAAAAAAAAAACGCCAAAATAAAAAAAAAAACGCCAAACACTAAAAAAAATCACCAAAAATTAAAAAATCGCTTGTATGAAAAAAAAATCGTCAAAATCAAAAAAATCGCCAAAACGAAAAAAATCGCCAAAATTAAAAAAAAGCCAAAAACCGAAAAAAATCACCAAAACAAAAAAAAATTGCGTATATGAAAAAAAATCGCCAAAAATTAAAAAAATCGCCTAAATGAAAAAAAAATCGGCAAAATCAAAAAAATCGCCAAAACGAAAAAAATCGCCAAAATTAAAAAAACGTCAAAAACCGAAAAAAATCGCCAAAACGAGAAAAAAGTGTCAAAACAAAGAAAAATTCCCACAATGACAAAAATCCACAAAAATCGCCGAAACAAAAAAAAATGCTTATATGAACAAAATTCGCCAAATTTGAAAAAAAATCGCCTAAATGAAAAAAATCGCCAAAATCAAAAAAATCGCCAAAACGAAAAATAATCGCCAAAACTAAAAAAACGCCAAAAACCGAAAAAAATCGCCAAAACAAAAAAAAAATTGCCAATATGAAAAGAAATCGCCAAAATTAGAAAATCGCCAAAAACCGAAAAAAATCGCCAAAACGAGAAAAAAGTGTCAAAACTAAAAAATTGCTAAAAAGAAATAAAAACGCCAAAAACCGAAAAAATCGCCAAAACAAAACAAAATTTGCCTATATGAAAAAAAAATCGCCAAAAAATAAAAAAATCGTCTAAATAAAAAAAAATTTTCAAAATCAAACAAATTGCCAAAAGGAAAAAAGTCGCCAAAATTAAAAAAAGCCAAAAACCGAAAAAATTGCCAAAACGAGAAAAAAGTGTCAAAACTAAAAAAATTGCCACAAAAAAATAAAAAAAAATAAAATATATAAAAAATAAAAAAATTGCCTAAATGAAAAAAAATCGTCAAAATCAAAAAAATCACCAGAACGAAAAAATGCCAAAATTAAAAAAAAAACGACAAAAACCGAAAAAATCGCCAAAACCAAAAAATTGTCTATGAAAAAAAATCGCAAAAAAGCACCAAATTAAACATAATGCCTAAAACCTAAAAATTGCACAAAAAGTATGAATTTTTTCACAAAATTAATATGTACCTACATATCTCTGTGCTTATGTATGCATCTCTATACTACATAAACGCACTTTGGTAAAGGGTATATAAGATTCGGCACAGCCGAATATAGCACTCTTACTTGTTATAATTCAACCATATCATTGGTTTAAAACCAAAAGCTGTAGAAAATCCACATTCAATCTTCAATTTCCAATTGAGCAAGTATTCAAACTCAAAAACCAAATCATATATTTGAGGTTTTCGTTCTTGATTGTTGTGAAATATATTTTTTAAAGTACGTTTATCCATCCTCAATGAAAATAATATTTAAACTAATAGTTTTTTCGCTCTATTAATCTCTATATATATATACATATTTATATTAAAATAAATAAGAAATCAAAAGCATACACACATACATACATATATATTTTATATTTATTCATTAATTGTTTGACTTAAATTTTTATACGTATATATAATTTTAAAAATTATTTTTTTTCCCAATGTGAAACATGGTACACCGACATGTGTCTGGGCCTTCTTCACATACTTCACTATACCAAGGGCAGCTGGCAAAATGTCCACTATCAGAGTCCTCCTGCTCTATAACTCCATAGTCCTCATTTTCCGTCAGCATTGAAATAAAAAAAATTTATGCTTTCCTTATGCTCATATAGTAATAAGTCCTCAAAGGAATGGAGGAATTCAAATAACCGCTCACGTACTTGACTCATTTTTTTTTATTTTTATTTTAATTTTCTTTTTTTAAAGAATACTTTTTTCTTGAATGCTATTTTTATATTAATACTCTTGAAAGGTTTACATTCTTATTTATGGTAAAATATTCTTGTGAAATTAACATTTTACAAAAAATTTTGAGTTCTTTTGAAATTTTTTTGTTTCAGTTACACTTTAGCACATTAATATAACTATCTCTCTAATCTTTTGTTTTGTAATTTTTTGTTTCAGTTACACTTTAGCACATGAATATAACTATCTCTATGATCTTTTGTTTTGAAATTTTTTGTTTCAGTTACACCTTAGAACGTCAAAATATGTAACTATCTCTTTCACTACAATTCTATCAGTGACAAAACAAAAAATTTACGTAAAATATAATTACAATATGAGAAAAAGAGATAGCTACGTTACTGATCTTTCTTTTAAGAATTTTTTTACCTATTTAAAGATTGGTAGAAATATTTAATACGTCAGTTTACAAAAGCAGATTGAACAATCTGTCAAAAAGAGAAGAAGAAAAAAATATATATTTAAAAATTAAATTAAATTAATTAATTAACATTTTTGACAATGAATCCAACAAATTTGATAACAAAGTTCAACAATTTAAAAAAGAAAACATTAATCCATATAAAAGAGCTAAAGGACTCAACTAAATATACAGTAAAAAATGCTAAACGGGTGACAAGTAAATACGGCACCACAATTCAAATTGAACTGGAAAATAACATAATGTTCTAACCAAATCGGTACAACACGATATCGGATGATGATATAATAGAACTAGCATCTGGGATATATTGCATATGTAAGCAAGGAGAAAATTCCCTAAATTTGGACACTGCTGCTGAAATAAGTATATTTCTAACAAATACTCAATACCCACAGTGGGAATAATATGTAGAAACTATATTTTATAAACTTTTTTTATTAATAAAACAGCAAAATTTAAAAAATTGTTTGTGTGTGTGTTATTTATTTATTCTTTTCACTTATTTTGTAAAGAAATTGAAGACATAAATGTCCACATTTAAATGAATTATAATCTTGATATTGATTGTAATTATATTTTATATTTTTGCCTAGATATTTAACTAATTCTAATGGAGGTTGCAAATTTCCAAAACTGTCGAAATATTCTTTATGTTCATTGTTTTTATAATATGCTACCCAATGGGTTCCAGGTCCTCTTGATAAATCCAAATTAATGATTCCGCATTCTTTTTTTCTCGATCGTTTTGGTAGTGTATCCAACATGAAAACTCCTCTAAAGTATGGAATGTTTGTTGAAAAGTTTCTCAAATCAACATCAGATAGGGGTTTATTGGGTAGCATTACGAAAAAATTTGGTTTTTTGTTTTTCTTGACAAACCAATCCATATCCTTTCTTATATGGTTTAAGGTAAAAACCTTTCCCCATTGCTACTGCTTCCATTGTTTTATTATGTCTAGTTGCTTCACCAAGTTGTTGTTTGGCATTCTTTGCAGCATTTATTGCTTTTGCTATAGATGCTCCGCCAGTAGAAAGACTACCAATTGCACTCAGAGCAGTAAGAATAGGTACCTAAGGTAAGAAGCCACCAATCTTTGGAACATTAATTATGCGTGTTATTACAACTTGCAATTTCTTTCCCCTTAACGACTTGTTGATAACCTTACGTGCAATCTTAATTGCAGAGTTAATGTCTTGAGGTTTTTCCTTCTTCAGTACTTTTGTTGCATTTTTAATTGATGTACTGGACAGCTTTTTTCCATTTTGTTCACTTTTTTTGCAACCTTCTGCAATCCCATACCAAGTTTTCTTTTGGCTTTCATTGCGTTAGTAACCATATACGCAAAGGATTTTTCTGCAAGACTGCTATCTTTTGCAAGAACTCGTTCCCAAGCTTTATTTTCAAGAATTTTATCAGCTTGATGTCTACTATTTAAATCATTGGTTTTGGAATAAGCAATATCGTGATTTTTACATGCAGCGTCTAATAAATTAATTCCGTTGTCACCGCGATCTAAATGTTTTTTTAATTTTGTTCCGGGTCCACAAAATTGATATCTAGGGAGGTGTAATTCAACAGGCAGAGAGTTAATTACTTTATTCACTAAACCTTTTCCAACGGCTGGTTTTTTATAACTAAACGTTTTGTTATAATGTATAAGCATTTTATTTTTTTCTTCTATAATAAAAGTAACATTTGTGAAATGCAATTAGTTATAAGAATGCAATTAGTAAAACAACATAAAAATATTGTGATTCGCAATATTGATGCTTCAACGAAAATCAGATCTAAAATAAAACATAGCTCTCTCTTACAAAATTCTATTCGTGCTCTAATAGTTGGACCATCAAATTGTGGAAAGACTAACGTTATGATTAGCTTGCTAGAAAGTCCTAATGGACTCAAGTTTGAAAACATCTATTTATACTCAAAATCTCTTTATCAACCAAAATATGAATACTTAAATTAATACTTTAATTAATCCCTTTAATTGGCGATTAATTTCGCCAATTAAAGGGATGGGATACTACACATTTACAGATAATGAAAAAGTTATTCCTCCTGACGAAGCGAAAACTAATTCTATTATGATCTTTGATGATGTTGCATGCGAGAAGCAAAATAATATACGAGCATATTTTTGCATGGGACGACATAAGGATGTTGATTCATTCTACTTGTGCCAAACTTATACGAGAATCCCCAAGCACTTAATAAGAGACAATGCAAATGTGATTATAATGTTTAAACAAGATGAGACAAACATGAAGCAGGTTTATAGTGATCATGTTGTCAGCGATATGAGTTATGAAAAGTTTCATGAAATTTGTCGAGAGTGTTGGAAGGATAAATATGGATTTTTGATGATAATCAAAGATAATGACTTAAACAATGGTCGCTATAGAAAGCAATTCGACTATTTTATAACGATATAAATTACTCTACCTAAAAGTAAAACATTAGTACTTAATTTGGCCTTGCGCATAGTACATCTACTTATTTCCTAAAGTATTTTCCATACCTGATCTGAAAGCTGATCTGTTACCTGATCTAATAGCTGATACCTGATCTGAAAGCTGATCTGATACCCGAATACCTGATCTGATAGCTGATCTTATACCTGATCTAAAAGCTTATAGCTGATCTGATAGCTGATCTAATAAGTCATCTGTTAAGTAATACCTGATCTGATAGCTGATACCTGATCTGATGTCTAATAGTTGAAAACGGAAGAAAAAGTTTTAAAAGAGCTAATAAAGACAAGAAATGTTGATGAAGCAGATACACATGAGCAATTCGAAGATACATTTAAACCAATAATAGAACCATTAACAGAATTTGTGAACAGTTCTAAAAATAATAAAAAAAAAGTATTAAATCAGAAAGAGATGAATTTAAAACGAAAGTTTATAAAAATTCAAATTTTCCATTCAACGAACAATCAGTTAAGTTAGAGACAAGTACTCCAAAGAAACTTGTTGAAGAAACGTTATACAATAAAAATATCTCACTTAGTAGTTGATACTGATGATGATGATGATGACAACGATGATTTTTACTCTCAATCGGAAAATCTAGACAATTCAGATAATAATAAGAGTTATACTGACCTAGCACTCTTGGAAAGCAGAAACGAATTAGATACTCTATACGGTCCACATAAAGGTTTAAATAATGAATGGAAGTTTGGCAATAGTAGTATTAAACTTACTGAAGATAAAATAGTGATTGGAAATCAAATATGGGCCTTTACACCAGGTTTATTTTCTTTACTGTTTCACAAAACACCAAAATATTATGATAAACATGAATTAGATATATATAAGAAAATTTTAGTGAGTACAAATGCATACAAAAGAGATTATAGACCTGATGGACAAATCAAAGGAACGAGAGCATATAAATATAAGCATATTATCAGTAAATTGTTTAAGAAAGAAAGTGAAAAGAACTCATCAACTTCATCATCACTACATCCAATAAAAAGTCCTTATAAGGGTGAGGGTTTGATGAAACTAAACCCATACAAAGCTAACTATATATACTGGGATGATCCTAATGAGTTAGTAGATCGCCTTAGGCTATTGCTAGCATCACAAGCTGCAGGTCATACTAATCACAATAACGAAATTGTCTCAATTATCGAAGAATTATATGAAGCAAAAATTATACAATAATATTTATCTACATAAATCATGTCCATCGATAAGTTTGGGCACTATCTTAATGATACAAGTGGCACAGTTTTTGTGAAAAATGTTCCTAAGCTGCTGGGCTTCGTTATGGATACAACTAATAACATTGACGTTCAAAACAAAAGAATCAAAAATGTGGCAAAATCTTTGGAGGAAAACGACGTTGTTAATAAATTGTTTCTGCAAAGTCAAATTGAAGAGGTACGAGATGAAATCAATATTTTAAGTCAGAAACTAAATGAAATTAGGGAAACAATTTCAAGTATGAAATTATTCTTTGAAAAAGAAATTAGAAAGATAAATGAGTTAATCTATGGGTATATAAGAAATATGATGGTCAACAGTACTTAAATGAACTCGCACTGAACTCAACTTATCCCGTCAAATTCTAAATACGTTAAATAATGACTTCAAAAAGAAATTTAATAAATGAACTACAAAGCAAGCACGAAAACATTTTCCACGTCGAAGAGTTGTTATGAAAGGAATAGATGATCTTTGGCAAGCTGATTTAGTTGAAATGGGGAACTATTCTACAGACAAACGAGATTATCGATTTTTGCTGACTGTAATTGATACATTTTCAAAATTTGCTGGGGCAGTACCCTTGAAAAGAAAGGCTGCATTGGAAACAAGCCAGGCTATGCAGAATATTTTTCAACTGGGACGAATACCAAAAAACTTGCAAACAGACGATGGTAAAGAGTTTTTCAATAAACACTTTGGAAAATTGATGAATAAATACAACATTAATCACTACTCAACCTATAGCAGAATGAAAGCATCAATAGTAGAACGATTTAACAGAACATTAAAAGGAATGATGTGGAAAGAGTTTAGCTTTAATGGGTCTTATAACTGGCTCGACATTTACAAAGACTTGATTAATACATATAATAAAAAAATTCATCGCACCATTAAAATGCCACCGATTCAAGTTAACTATAAAAATAAGAAAAAATTATTAAACACTGTATATAACCGCTTAAAACTATTCAAATTATCAAAATTCAATGTGGGAGATCATGTGCGCATAAGTAAATATAAACATGTTTTTGAAAAAGGATATACACCAAATTGGACCACAGAAATTTGTACGATTAAAAGAGTTCAAAATACACATCCAGCTACATACATATTATAAGACTATCGTGGTAACCCTATTGAATGTGGATTTTATGATGAAGAACTTTCAAAAACCAGATATCCAAATACATATCTAGTTGAAAAAGTTCTTAAAACTAAAGGCGAGAAGGCATATGTTAAATGGTTAGGATTTACCAATCAACATAATTCTTGGATCAATAAAAATGAAATATTGTAGTTAAGTGTATATATAAGTCTATATTTTGTATCTAATATATTTAAGTAAAATATAAACTTCCTTTTTATACAAAGTGCTGTGTTTAATTAATTTACATATACATACATATGTATGTAGGAAGTAAGTATGTATGGATATAAGTGTGCATGGTTTGTTTGACAAATGTCAGCCTCTTTACACAAAAAAACAAAAAATAAAATAAAACCAACAACAAAAACATTAATATCTCACCAGAATACATAATTTCTTTCTATAAATACCCTTCCAGCTCCATCAGCTAAAAAGAATATTACAAAAAAACAAATGCCGAGTACATACTATGATATTTTGTAACATCGCAACAGTGTGTACTAGTGTCAACGTTTGTCATTTTTGAAATTTTTTCTTGTGTGGTATTGCTTTCCCTATAAAAAAACAAAACGTGAAAGACGTTGCACACATTTTAAAAAATGATTATAACACAAGAAATGCCACATGTGTACTCGACATTACACACTCGCTTTTTTTATATACATATACGACTACTTACCCATTTGCAACGCTAAAGTTATTGTAAAAACATACACAAATACACATGCATGAGCATCCCTTTGACAATCCTAAATATCTTACACTTCAATTTCTCCAACCTTCAAGTAAGTTCGTTGCTCATAAATTACATATTTTATTTCATCTCTTCAAACTCTTTAAACATAGGAAATAGGAAAATCAAACTAAATATAACCAACAATAAAAAACATTCATAGATTTCCCACAAGCATACATAAGGTCTTCTAAAATAACCTTCCATGGTCACCAGCTAAAAAGAAAATAAAAAAATGCTGCAACCACTTGACAAACAAAAAAATCACACTTCAATTCAAAATCTTAAACATACATACATACAAAGCATATGCGCCAACATAATAAACTACGACTATGCACACCAACCGACAGACATCTACAAACCATCGAGTACCCTCGTCACTTCGCACCTTTGGTTAAAACAAAAATCTTAAACATACATACATACAAAGCATGCGCGCCAACGAAAATAAACTACGAGTATGTACATCAACCGACAGACATCTACAAACCATCGAGTACCCTCGTCACTTCACACCTTTGGTTAAAACAAAAATCTTAAACATACATACATACAAAGCATGCGCGCCAACGAAAATAAACTACGAGTATGTACATCAACCGACAGACATCTACAAACCATCGAGTACCCTCGTCACTTCACACCTTTGGTTAAAACAAAAATCTTAAACATACATACATACAAAGCATGCGCGAGTTATCTAAGTGATATTTATGTTAATGAAAAAAAACACATCTTTTACTTTTCACTATTCAAAAATATCTGACTTTATTCATATTTATTTGTTACAATGAAACTTATTATTTAAATACAAAAGTGCTTATGTTCATAAAAGTTTAATAAATTGTTGTTTTGTTTATTTTAACAGTTTCGCAATTGAAAATGCTTACATTAATAATAAGTTCGATAAATTGTTGCTTTCTTTAATTTAACAATAAAAATGTTTACATAAATAAGAAGTTCAATAATCTGTTGTTCTATTTAATTTAACAGTGTCGCAGTTCAATATTTTGTTTATTAAGTATATTTTTATAATTCTTTATAATTTATATATTCTTGTTTAAACAATCATTTTAATAATTTGGTTTTCTTTATTTTATTTATTTTGTTTGTTTAATATGTTTATGCTAAGTCAGTTAATTAATCTAGGTGGTTTTGCTGGTGGATCTGTTGTTGTTTTAGTTGTGGTTGTAGTTCCTATAACTCCTCCCCCCTTAGTATGGAGCGATGGCCAAAAGTATTGATGGTCAGAAGCGACAATGTTTGTAGTAGGAATTTCTCTTATAATGAATTTTGTTTTCTTTTTTATTACGAAGATTATGATTATTGCGCTAGTTATTATAACCAGGAGTCCGTAATTTAAGTTTCTGTGTAGTTCTGTTTTGTTTGATAAGTCTTCGATGGCTAATTTATTCTTGAAGTGATATTCTTTGAGTTTCGGTATGCTTAAACTTTCTATAGTGGATAAAGGTCTAATATTTATTTCTGTGGATGGGGTTAGGATAGAACTGTCCCAATATATCCTTGGATTACTTTTGTATGTGATTTCGTTGATGGTTATATCGCAATCTTTAAAATGTATTAGTAAATTCCCTTTAATAATATTTGTTTTGTCGTTGCATGATGTCTTCATCTCTGTTGGTGGTAAGTTTGTTGCTAGTACAAGTCCTTGCTCGGGTTGTGAAACTTTAACTATCTGGCCTATGTCATTGAGTTTACAGTTGGCTTCTAGATTGTGTATGATTTTCCCAAAACATTGAGATTTTTCTATTGTCTCTTGTTGTAGGCTTTCTTGGCAGTAATACAGATCTTCAATTTTTTTACATAATTTGTCGAAATACTGAATTCTTTTATTGTTATAAATTACATATGGATTTATTATTACTTCTTTTGTTTTATTAATCGGTATGGGGATTGTGTGGGAAATTGTGTATCGATCGTGAGGGATATGAGGAATGAGAATATTAAAAATAATGTTTGTGTTATTGTAGTAGGCTTGCAACTCTAGTAATTCGTACAAGTGTTCTATGGTATTTAATTTGATAGATTGGTTTTCCAGATTGTTTTCGATTTCTTTGATTTCTTCCAGATTCAAAATCATTTTTGGTATAATCTTAAGTCTGGCCAAAGTCATTGCTTCGGAAATACTTGAAATGTGGTTTGATAATAAATCTATATGATAATTGATTTGGTTCAAATATTGAAGGTCGTTAATCTGTTTGGAATTGGAGAGAATGCTGTTTTGTGAATATTGTAATGACCGGATTATGATGTCTTGTTCCTTGTTTATGTGATTTGTAATATTTTCGATTCTTTCAATCATTTTAGTGTTAAGTATATTTTGTCTATTTGTGTTGGTCTGTAATTTTGATGTCAGATTAGATATTACTTCATTAATATGAGATGCATCGTTGCTGTCCATGTTTCCCGTAATAAATTTCACTGCTGATCCTATACCATTAAATAATCCTGTTTTATTGCGATATCTCGGCGTTATTGTATTTAATTTATTTTTAAGATCCGTTAGCTTATATTTTGTCGTCCTTAGAGTGTCTTTGTTATTATATGAAGATATAAAATGCTTCAGTGATTCTTCTATTTTCAGAATATTGTTACTATATGAATCGAGTTTTATGATATGTATAAGGTTAGTGTAGTCTGTTATCGTTTTGGCTGTATCCAACTTTATTTGTACCAAACCTTGGGTATCGGTCAGATTTTGTATGTGTAGTATTTGTGCGAGTATTGTGGTAATTGATCTGAAATGGTATTAAGATATTTTAAGCATGTTTTTGCCTAATTTTAGATTTGTGAAGTTTTTTGTCTTGTGTAGTTATTAATGTTACTTTATTATTTTGTTGTATTTTATGTTTGGTAAATCGTGGTGTGATTTTGTTTCTCCTACTTTCCTTCCTGTAAATGTAGTCATTTTGTTTGTAATTTAATGGTTCGTCTCTATTTGTGTTAAGTTTTTCTATGCGTTTGTCAGTGTCAGTTTGTAATTTGTTTTTAATGTAATCATATAATTGTGTTTGAAATTGGTTGATTTTTGAGAGATATTCGTGCTCGTTGTTGAATGTAATTTGACGGTCAAATTTGTAAGTTCTTCCGTAGAATAGTTCGAAAGGTTTTAGTTTCGTAGAAGAGTGAATTGCATTATTATAAGTTATGAGGGTCTCTGTTAAAATGTCGTCATGATCCATTTCTAATTTTTTATCTTTAATCTTTTCTATTATTAATCTGTATATTTCGGTTAGTGTTGAGTGAAGTCTCTCTACAGGGGCGTTGCTGCTTGATTGTTAAAAAGACGTGAAATGCAAGTTAATCTGATATTGTTTACAGAAATCTTTAAATATATTAGAATTAAATTCAGTTCCTGGATCACAAACGATTTGGTTAGGGATGCCATGCATACTTATGAAGTGTTTTAAGGATTTAATTACGCAAAGGCTATTTCTTGCTGTTAAAGTGTATGCCGCAGCAAATTTGGAAAATTTGTCCATGACAGTTAGAATATTTTTCGCATTAATTGTTTAAATATCTATATGTATTATGTCCAATGGTTTGACGGGTGTTGATGGTTTTTCAAATTTAGTTTTTGGAGGGTGTCTGTCATATTTCAGTCTTTGGCATGAAACACAGTTATTTATTGTTTGAGTTATTTTCGATTTCATGTATGGGAAGTAATATTTCCGTTTAAGGTTATCGAATGTTTCTTGTATACCTCTGTGATTGTTATTTTCATGGTAGTCCTGAATAATTTTATCTTGGTTGTCGTTTTCTTTTACGTCTTCTACTATTTCGGTACACCTAACCAAACGGAAAGTTTTGCTTTGAGCAAAGTGTTTTGCGTATACATTTTGGATAATGCGAAAAATTTCATCATTAGTGTAAATTGCTGTAGTTTTATTAGGGGCAAGATGCTTTTTAAGAATATCTGTTATGATTTCTTCTGTGTAATTAGGATACGTAAACGTTTTTCTATATTTATTTTTAAAAATCATTTCTGATTTAGTGCAAGTATTGGGTTTTCCATTCCTAAATAAAGCCTGTAAGTTAAAGTCATTAATCGGTTTTCTGAAATAGGTATTCCGTCGTCGTAGTTTTCTTCAGCTGAATGAATCGTACTTCCCGAAGTACCTTGAATAGAGAGTGTGTCAAATGTATTAATGTTTTGTGTTTCTGTAGGGTCGTGTTTAATTCGGCTAAGAGCGTCAGCGTTGGTGTTAAGTTTGCCTTTTTTGTATACAATTTCATAATCGTATTCTTCTAATTTTAATCGCCAACGAATTAATTTCGAATTTGGCTCTTTAAGGCTCATTATCCATGTCAAAGGTTTGTGATCTGTTATGGTTCTGAAACGGTGACCAAATAGGTATGGTCGAAAATATTTGGTGGCCCATACTATGGCTAAGAGCTCTTTTTCTATCGTAGAGTAGTTAATTTCGGACGTTGTGAGTGTACGGCTAGCGTAACAAATAGGCTTATCATTTCCTATGGGGCCTTGTGACAAGATGGCTCCTATCGCAAAATTACTTGCGTAAGTTGTGAGATTGAATGGTTTTGAAAAGTCCGGGTATTGTAAGATTGGGTCGTTAGTTAGGAGGCTTTTACAAATTTCAAAGGTTTTCTTATATTCGTCTTTGATTTCAACAGTTTTATCTTTCTTCAGACATGTAGTGAATGGTTTTGTTATTTTGGCGAAATCTTTTATAAATTTACGATAGTAACCCAATAAACCTAAAAATGATTTAATCTCTTTCTGGTTTGTAGGGATTGGAAAGTTTTGAATGGCTGATATTTTTTAGGATTAGGTTTAACACCCTCAGTGGTCACTATGTGGCCCAAAAATGCGCATTCTTTATGCAGAAACTCTGATTTGTCTATTTGCACTTTGAGATTGGCTTCTCTTAGCGCTTCGAAGACTTTTTTCAAATTTTCGATATGTTCTTGCAATGATGTTGAATAAACGATGATGTCATCCAGATATACTAAGCACACAGTACCTACCAGGTCTTTCAAAACGCAATCCATTACCCTTTGAAATGTGGACGGTGCATTTTTAAGACCAAATGGCATCCGTACAAACTCAGTGCCCACCTTCTACCGTGAAAGCAGTTTTTGGGATGTCCTTTGAGTTCATTTCGATCTGGTGAAAACCGCTGGCCAGATCTAATGTGCTGAAATACATACATTTGCCTAATTTATCTAATATCTCGTTAATATTTGGTATTGGGTATCTGTCTGAAACTGTTTTTTCATTCAGTTTCCTGTAATCTATTACTAAGCGCCATTTGCGCTTCCCGCTAGCGTCTAACTTTTTTGGGACTATCCACACTGGTGCACTCCAAGATGAGTAGCTTTCCCGTATTATACCTTGGTTTAGCATATCCGTGATTTGTCTTCTCACTTCTTCTTTGTGGATATGTGGATATCTGTACGATTTAGTGTAGATGGGTATGTTATCCTTAGTAACTATGCTGTGCTTAATTTTGTTCGTAAAGGTAAGAGGCTGATTTTCTTGCAGGAAAATTTCCTCAAATTCTTTACATATTTTTGTAATGGCTTTTCGTTCCTCTGAATTTAAATGGTCGGTTCTAAGATTTTCTATTAACTTCGAACTTACGTCGAAGGTTTGCTCAAAGTTGATGTTGTTAACTTCTATATAGTTACAATCTATAAGAGGGTCTACTTTTATTGGGCTGTCGATTAAAATAATTTTATCCAAATTTGATTTGTTGGTAACTTCAACAAAACTATACCAATTTTTTGCCCTGTATATGCCAGTGGAAATGGTTACATCTGGTTGAATTAAGGTATTGAGTATAAAAATATCGCCATTTTCGATATCTACGGGTACTTTTATAATAGTTTTTGTTCTCGGAGCTATTAATAATTTGCCTGAAGTTAAATTCGGTTTGAAATGTAATGGTATACAAGAATTCCTAGTTATTAGGTATCTGTTTTCTAAGTCAATTTTTGCGCCTAATTTAGTAAGTATATCGAGTCCGATAAGTCCATCGAAGTAGTTATGGAATTTAAATATAAATAATTCGAATGTTTCTTTTTCTTTAAATTCGATAAAAGCTGGTATATTCACTTTTTCATTTAGTTGATGTTTATTAAGAATAGTGGTTATTGTTATTGGTGTGCATTTCGTTATTTTTAAATGTGTAGTGTATTCTGGGTTTATGAAGGATGCTGATGCACCTGTGTCTATTAAAAAACGGAGTGGGTGTCCAAAAGGGGATGATATGTTTACGTATGGGAGATTCGTACCGTGTTTATTTATGTCTATATATCCTTTTGAATCTTGGAGGCTTCTAACTGAAAAATTTTGGACATCGTCGATTTCATTGTAATTGTCCATATTAGGCATGTAGTGTGGGACGTTATAGTCTTCAGAGTTAGTGAAAGTGTCAAAGCTTTCGAGATTATGATCGATATGGTGAACTTCCCTGGGAGATCTTCGTGTTTGTACACTACTTCTACTACTATTTCTTAGGTGTGTATAACCTGAACTGGTATCCATAGGTTCTGGTGGTTGATGGTTTGTGTTGGTGTTAAAATATGGTTGTCTTGAATTATTAAAATGGTTCTGGTTATTTGTGGTTGTATTATTGTATATTTGCCTAGGTATTTGCAAACTATAATTATGTGGTGTAGTGAATGTTTGGTTAATTGGTAATTGTGGTCTTTGTGAACTGTAATTGTGTGTTACCTGTGGTCTAGTGAATGTTTGGTTGATTGGAAATTGTGGTTTACTATAATATACAGGAGGACTACGACTTGTGAATTGCTGTGGTCTTGGAATGAATGGTTTTTGGTATTGAGGTTGGAAATGGGGAGTAAATTGTCTCAAACTATCTTGTCTTTTTACTAGATTCCTATTTTCTTGTTTAATGTAGAACATATTTTGTTCCGTAACGCAGTATGAAAAAGCTGTTGGTAATGATTCTGGTTTCATAGCCCTAATTGATGATCCTAAGGGTTCTCTAAGACCAGACAAGAATGTGTTAAGACACATTTTGGCAAACAAATCTCGTTTGGCTGTAATTATATTAGGATCCAATTCATGGATCATTAAATGATTAAAAGTATTTCCTCCACATAACCGTATTGTTCGCGAGATTACTAGCATTATTATTTTCATTACCCTGATTTACACTCATTGCTACTGATTCTGGAATTGGGACAAGGATTCTTGGTATAACGTTGTACGGTCGGGGTCTAGGCATGTGATAGTATTGTTGTGTATTAAAACAAAGCGTATACTTATAAAGATTACAGGAGGGTCTCTTGAGAATCGCTGGTCTTTATAAATATATACCTCTGTTTAATTCGTAATATTAAATAATAATTCTTTCAAATGTGAATTATTTTTATAAATGACGAAACAATTATGTATTTATCACTTTTTCTTAAATTTATTATTATATTTCTTAAAAAAATTTCTTTAATTTATTTGTATTCATTTAATTTTATAAAATTTTTTCTATTAACTTATTTATTCAGTATTTGACTTACGCAAAAAAAATGATTGTATTCTGCATTTTAATACTCCTTTTTTCTACGATGATCCTTCGTATTGAGTAGTTGTTTCTGGGCTTTCCTTTTGCAGATTTTCTTTTATATGATGATCCTTTGTTGAAGATCTCCTTCGTAGTTGTTTCTAGGCTTTTCTTTTGCAGACTTTTCCTTTATATGATGATTTTTTTTGTTGAAGATTTCCTTAGTAGTTGTTTCTAGGCTTTTCTTTTGCAGACTTTTCCTTTGAAGATTTCCTTAGTAGTTGTTTCTAGGCTTTTCTTTTGCAGAAATTTCCTTATACGATGATCCTTCGTATTGGGTGTAGGTTACTGGTTCCAAAATTTCTCGATATTCCTTCGTGATATTTATGGAACTTGAACGACTGCGCCAGTTATCTAAGTGATATTTATGTTAATGAAAAAAAACACATCTTTTACTTTTCACTATTCAAAAATATCTAACTTTATTCATATTTATTTGTTACAATGAAACTTATTATTTAAATACAAAAGTGCTTATGTTCATAAAAGTTTAATAAATTGTTGTTTTGTTTATTTTAACAGTTTCGCAATTGAAAATGCTTACATTAATAATAAGTTCGATAAATTGTTGCTTTCTTTAATTTAACAATAAAAATGTTTACATAAATAAGAAGTTCAATAATCTGTTGTTCTATTTAATTTAACAGTGTCGCAGTTCAATATTTTGTTTATTAAGTATATTTTTATAATTCTTTATAATTTATATATTCTTGTTTAAATAATCATTTTAATAATTTGGTTTTCTTTATTTTATTTATTTTGTTTGTTTAATATGTTTATGCTAAGTCAGTTATTTAATCTAGGTGGTTTTGCTGGTGGATCTGTTGTTGTTGTAGTTGTGGTTGTAGTTCCTATAACTCGCGCCAACGAAAATAAACTACGAGTATGTACATCAACCGACAGACATCTACAAACCATCGAGTACCCTCGTCACTTCACACCTTTGGTTAAAACAAAAATCTTAAACATACATACATACAAAGCATGCGCGCCAACGAAAATAAACTACGAGTATGTACATCAACTGACAGACATCTACAAACTATCGAGTACCCTCGTCACTTCACACCTTTGGTTAAAACAAAAATCTTAAACATACATACATACAAAGCATGCGCGCCAACGAAAATAAACTACGAGTATGTACATCAACCGACAGACATCTACAAACCATCGAGTACCCTCGTCACTTCACACCTTTGGTTAAAACAAAAATCTTAAACATACATAAATACAAAGCATGCTCGCCAACATACCCTCGAAGTGAAGTGACCCTCGTCACTTCACACCTTTGACATTATTTTAAAATTTTCCCATAAATTATAAAATTTTTGACGTTAATTACCCAAATTTGACAATTTTTATTGCCATTGAACCGCCAGTTGCTAACTACTTATGTACAGCGCGTAGCAATTAAGTCTTCCTTTTTTCACTTTAACTTTCAAGAATTGATATGCCGGTTAATAGATGTAGCCGATTGCTAGAGGCCCGCATAAGCGAAGTTCAACTGTACCATGCTTATTTCTGTGTGTGGCCGTATTTATTTACAGTTTTGCGAGCATTATTAGTGCAGTTCTTTATTGCTCTTTATTAGGTTTTATTTATATTTTTAATCACTTCAGATTACTCACATTTATTATTATATATTTATTTTAATTAAAAACTTTCATTAGATGTCTATTAGTAAATTTATGCTTTTTTATTGTATTTATTAAACCGCCAACATTTGCACAACACTCACAATTTAATTGAGCACAATAATAAAATAAATATTTATGTATGTATTGTAGAACTTGTCACGGTCGCCATGTGGTAACAATTGAAAGTCAACCATTTGCTTTTAGCATCAAATAACGAATGCCTGCTTAGTTTATTATATTCTCTTACATTTGGTAACTTAACGAACATCTTATACATGGTTGTATATTTAAGTACTATTATATTAAAATAATTAAAGGGTAACAAGGAACATCTTATACATGGTTGTATATTTAAGTACTATTATATTAAAATAAATGAAGGGTAAGGTTCAGGGCGAATTCATAACAGGTGGTCTCGACAGTTCATGTGATTCCACTACAGTGCTACGTGGGTTGTTTTCGCTGATATTATTCACATACTGCTCTAGCTCACATTGAATGTCGTGCACCTCAGCTTGCATTTCGTAAAAATCATCCAATGTGTAGCCGTCTATTTGTTCTTCATTAGTTAATTGCCATAACGTATCGTTATTTGTAGAGAACTAATGAATATATTTATTAATGAGCGATAATTTGCCTTGATAATATGCTACCTGCTGATTTCCCTCTGCCCTTACTTACTTCATCAATAGTTCGTCTTAATGCTCTCGTCAATGCCCGCTGATTGCGAAGAACTTTGCTTGTGATATCATCAGGTTGTGTTTTTTCCTGCATACCACTTGTTAAGTACTCGCCTCACTGTGCAAATGGAATTCCGTCATTCCACTCTTTTTCTTGCAAACATACATTATGTACATCATTGCAGTTAAATACATAAGTGCAGTTTCGATACAGATACCGACAGCAACACATTTGCATAAACTTTACTTTTTTAGAATTAAGTTATAATAAGTTACTGCCATATTTTAATTAAATAAATTGAATTATACTAATTTTGTAAAGCGGTTTATTTGATTAAATCTGTACGCATTTAATACCACGGCTTGCTCCTTCTTCCAATTGTCTCATCGATGGTGTTGGTTTCTTCACTTTTTTACTTTCGGACTCAAACAGCTCTTTGTATTTGAGTGTATCGTCCGAAATACGTAAGTATTGGTCTGTAAAATAATTGTGTTGTAATGGTAGATTTGAGAGGCACCTTATTTTGTTGTCAGTGGTCTCTAATTCTAGCCATGCCTTGTCAAGACGCTGTAGACGCTCCAAAAAGTACTCTGAAGTTTCCGATTCCATTGCTTATGTACAAGGAACGATATTTTTTACGATGCTTCGTGTTTTAATGTGCTACTGTTTCTGTTTTCAGAATTGTTTGGGTCACGAAAATGATCTAGCTTCGGGACCGTTGGGTTGAAATGTCTAATGATGGAAACCTGTAACTTGCTACAGGACCTTCGAGTTGAAATGTGTATTCTGATGATGCAATCCTGTACCTTGTGATAGGACTGTCGTGTTGAATTATGTCTTCTGTTGATGGAATCCTGTACCTTACTACAGGACTATTGTGTTGAAATATGTTTTCTGTTGATGGAATCCTGTATCTTGCTACAGGACCGCCGGTGTCACCAAATGTTGCGTTGAAAACTGCGTGTAAATGGTTGAGCACCAAAGGTTTCCTTTGGAGCTCAAAGTGTGTAAATTTGTTTTGTTTTTAGCCCAGGTAGAAACACCATGAAAAGAAACACCAAGAAAGCTCATTTTTGTTTGCCATAATTTCTTTATTTTTGCCAGTCTTTTATACAATTTTATTTTCTGTCTACATTAAAATTACTAGCTATGTACATTATCAGCAATTGCCATAAAGCCTGACTTTGCATTTTATAAATTATTGCAATACTACTCTTAAAGATAAATGACTGATTGCAATATGAAACTTATTAATTTGTAAACAGAACTTGGTTAATGAACTTAGAATACAACATAAGCAGAATTTACATTAAATATATTTTTATAATGAACCATTGGTTAAATGAACTTAAAATACTACATAAACAAAATTTATCAGCCAGTTCCAGAACGTCGAAAGAAATCTAAGGCGAAAGATAAGCAGTCACTCATTTTCGTTCGAATCAGCGTCCCAATAACAGTCGACTTGTCGTTCGTCTGGTTTTACGTTTCTAACGTAAGCTGTATACGCATTGTCAAATACCCATATTGCCAAATCAACAATTTCATTCATTCATCGTCAAACAGGAATAAAAAATCTTTTAAATGTATAAATTGTGCTTTAAAAATTAAACTCTGTTCCAATTTAACCTGCAACAAGTGGCAGCCAAAAATAACTTAAAATAATAAACAAACTTGACGAAACAATTTTTGTTAAGGAAAAACCAAAGGAATAACTACTTAAGGGTTTTTATTATGATGAAAAAGACCAAAAAAGGCAAGTCATGCAAAATGTTGAGTAGGTCTTCCAAAAATAAAAATGTTAAGCTGGCTTTCGTCTGGGCTTAAGGACTCAATCCGCATTGTATGTAAGTGTATATATACATATGTATGTATGTTGAAGTCTTTATCGAGCATACATACCAACACATGTATGTATGTTTGTAAATGAGAATATCACAAACCCGGCAAAAAGCCGCCCGCATGTTATAGTCATTGAGAAAAACCACTTATTTTTTAACTTCAAACCTAATTTTATTTTTAAGAATCAAAACACAGTTCATGCTTTTACTTATATGCATTTGATCATCCCAGTATTAGCCGAAAAAAGTACTTAATAAAAATCGCTCTGTACACGGGCGGAAGTACACGGGCCTTGGCGCATTGCAGTGGTTGTTATAGTTTGTTTTTATGACTTCAGCAATCTTACTTTACTGAAGTTTGGCTTATTGTTAGCCTCAACTTGAGCCATTTTACGGTACAAAACAGACAATATCAATACCAACTCCTTTGCTCAACCAGTTTCGTTATTGGTCCAGCACGGATTAAATTTTGCTTCTTTTTTCGTTGCACATCATTACCCTTAGCCTTGACATCGGCAATCTTCTTCAAGCGTTGCTTCTTAGTAATAGCGGATTTGTGTATTTTACCAGCAGTTTAAACATTTTGATTGCAGTGGTATTGTCAAAAGTTTAGCTGAACTGGTGAATTGGTGGTGGCACCAGCTGAATGCGAATGTATTTGACCCTTCTTACAAATCACGTTTAGGTTTACTGTTTTGAACAATGCCTAGGTTCTTGATACAAACCTAGATGTGAGGAGAAAACTATTAATAGTTCGCAACGGCCGGTTGGGCAACAAATTTCATTGGAAAAGCAAAATGTTTTATGTATAAAGCAATTATTTATTTTATTTTGTCTCAGTCGACAATAAAAATACAAGTGCCTACTTTTGACATTTGAGTTCGTATAAATGACTGAAAAAATAGTTATTGGGGCACAATTTTGTAGTGAAATGCTTACGTTATTGTTCGCAAAACGATAGTGGAACGCAAAACAGCTGTTTGTCGTTTAAAATGCTTGCGAACGAAAATGAGTGATATCCTGGAACAGGCAGTATATTTGTTATAATAAAAAAGGGAAGGATTGCTCTAAAAATATATACAACTTCTAATAATAAAAGTAAATAAAAGTATTATAATAAACTAATGTATGTATTAACAGATACGTTTATACTTCTTGAATTTTTTTTAGAGTTTTTGAACAAACAATTAAATTTTCAACGCATAACAACTAATAGAAATAACACAAATAAGAAAAGCAGAACATGAAGTCAAAACAGAATAATGAAATTGTTTCATTTGTGTTGCTTTGCACCATAGTAGTAAAATGTTGTGTATGTTCGCAAATGCATCATTTCCCTGCATCATACGAATAAACTTTTATTTAAAAAGCAATACAAGTTCGCTAATAATCTTTTTCAGTAGTAGCCATGTTTGCACCCCATATTTGACATACATACTTATATTTGTGTATTACGTAGTTTAGTTAAGGAATTTAGGACATTTCCATTTGCAGCGCAATGATTTATTTACGAACAGGTGCGCTTTAAGATTTCTTTCAAAGCGCATTAATACAAGTGGGAGTAATTCTACAACGGTCCTAGTAAGATCTGCTAATACTCCTAGGGACGCAGATCCTCTTAATTACTGGCGTAATGACATATCCTACCCAAACTTAAAGAAACTTGCGCATAAATAGTTAAGTCTTCAAATGAGTTCCGTCGCATCTGAGAGACTATTTCCTAATGCAGGTCTGTTTCAAATGTATTTGCGAAATCATCTATCTCCGCAAAATTTTAGAAGACTTTTTTTAAACTAAAATCATTTTAATATCAATTTTAAATATTAATCTCATGTATTTTTTTATAAAAAAATTATTATTTTTTGTTAATTTTACCATGATCTCAAATTCAATTTGTAATTCGTGTCATCTATACATATGTGTATACGTTTTCTTGTTTGAAAATTTAAAGCTTAGAAATTGAAATTGAAATGTATTGAAAATGTTTATGATATTAGAAAATAAACAGGATGAATGGATGAATGAACAGTTGAATGAGGTAATTAATAATCGCATACACTGGTATTTTGTTAATAAAATAACTTGTTTTTTGTTATTTTAATAATGAATTCAAATATCAATTTAAAATATTAAAGGTGTTATGCAAAAAAACTTAACAAAGCTTTGTAAAGTAATGTTAAGTAAAGTTGTATTCTAAAAAAATTATTATATCAAATTTCTAAAGTAGGTCCCCACTAGTGATGAGCGATAACGCGATTTTTTAATAATGTTGCTCCTTGTGAATGTGATTTCTAAATCGCTGTTCTTTTAAACTGTGACTGTGATCACACCCAGTGAAAAAAATGGAAGTCATTCTAGTGGAAGTACATTTTCATTGCTTCCAAAAAATCCGTATTTTTAATTTGCCGAGAGTGAGCAAAAAACCATGTAGAAGCTTATTTTAGTCACACAAACCCTTGTAATTCCTCCATAGTGTTAGAAAATACTCACCAGAATTTAAAAAAAAATTCATTTTTTTAAAGAAACTTATGAACTAATTTTAGTCTAAAATTTAAAAGTTATTTGCTTAAATTTACATAAAACACTGTTTCGGGCTTAAATTCGTATAAAAAGAAACGAATTGTTAAAAAATACAACTATTTACCATTTTTCCTAGATGAAAATATTATCATAGAACACAAGAAAGGGAATTTTTCTTAATATCGCTTCCAATTCAGTGACCAGGCATCGAAAAAGAGAACTTCTTGCAATGACAACCCTATGTAAAAATCATTAGATCGGATCGAAATTTGCACCTCTTCCGCATCGTAAACTCTACATTTTCATGACTTATTTGGAGTCTCCTTTTTACTGGGCAGTTTGGCAGTATTTTGTTTGTAGCAGTTCTGTTATTTTGAGAAAATCTAATAAGAAGAGCAGCAGTGAAATTAAACTGTGACTGTAATTACGGCTTAACTCATTTCAGCTATTCTGCTTTAAACGTATTTATTAGTATTGGTGTCTTGTACTAATAAGAACAGCGACAACAATAAACAATTAGCAACCCAGCGGTAAATTAACGGAAGTACTTCGACAATAATCACTGTGACATCCTAAGCGAGCAATCTAAGTACTTGGATTTTAATGTACGTGCAATCTGATATATCATGTGTTACTGATAACTTCAATTAAGATGTAAGCAGGAATTCAGTTATTGTTTAAAACAAATAGTTTGTACTAAAATAAAATTAAAACACTTGCCTATTTTGAGGGTAAATTTATTATCATGCCCGCTTAGAACTCCGCTGTCGATGTGAGTGCAATGCTGGTGGCACGTACTACACCGTAGCTTACTTTGTAAGCGAGAGCGCACCACTTACGCGTGCTATGACACTTTTATGCTAAATCTAAGTAGCAAAATAAGTGAACGAATCACCACTGACAGCTACTACGTATTACTGATATCATCATTTACGTAATGTATGTTTTTACCACTGGGTGGGTGTTCATAGTTGTCAGAAAAGACGATTTGACACGATTTGACAAAAGCTGAAGGTATAAAAAAACTTATGTGGTAGCTTTATTTACTGTAAAGTAAGCATACAAGAACAATCATAGTTTGTATAACAGAACTATATTTCCAAAACCTGTTACTTGATAAATTCAGTGACAGTTGTGATTAGTGATTTTTTAATCGCTGTAAAAAAAGAACAGGTTTCAAAATATCACTCAACTCTAGTCCCCACGTTTAAGTTGATATTTTCAAAATGTGTATATTGTACCTCAAATATGTTTGTTAATATAGCACATATTGATTCATATTTAATGAAGCTAGAGTTGTTAGCTCTTAGCTTAGATTTACTATTTCTTTCATGTAATGGAAAACATCATCAAATTATCCAACTAATTCAAAATGCATGGTAAAATCCATAAAAAAATATTAAAATAAGTACAATTATACAAAAATGTTTTAGTGATGTACATACAATCAAAACAAATCGAAAAAAGCTTGATATTCAAATACTCATTTCATTCGAATAAAAGAAATTGTGATAAATATTCTTTGTTCATCACATTTTGTTACTTTTACTTCGTAGACATTTTTTATCTGTTTTCCTTTCCATGTCAGAACCTCATATTGTTTAAATTATGTTGCTTTACTTCAATATAATAAAAAGTTATTTAATAATATAAAAAAAATATTTGAATACCCGAATAAAATTTTATTCAATTTTGTACATCATAAGCTGTGAAGTGATTGTTGAACACGGTGGTGTTACCAGTATTTATTATTAAATAACAAAATAATTTAAGTTGTTTTTTGCATACAATTTCTTAACAAAGCAATGTGAGCCTTAAAGTGCTTGTCAACTAATATTAACTTGAAAGCTAAAGTAAAATATTTTTTTGCATAAGGGGGTAAATCTTACACTATAATTATGTATAACAAAATAATTACTCTATTTTTGTTAATTTTAACTTGAGTTCAATTTTAATAAGCGTATCGGAATCGGTATCGGCGATATTTCTTTTTGAGTATGGGTATCGGATCGGCAAAACGCACACTGTGTCACGAGGCTGGCCAAAAATGGTTAAAGCCAATGTTATAATTTGAACGTTTTTGTATTATTATATTTTTTTAAACACTGGTTAGATGATATCTAAAATATCTTATTAAAATGTTTACAAATTTTAAAGTTATAGTGGTTCAAAGTCAAGGTTTGTGTACAGCATACGAAGTTTATTTGAAAATCCCAAATTTCATGTTCATTTATAATACTAAAAATTTAAGTATTTGAATGTAACGGCTACCAAAATTTTTAACAAATTGTAAGTGATGCTTCTAGTTATAATTACAACATGTTTTTGTTTACAAATATTGATCATATGTCAGATCCCGTTAGAAAAAGATAGTAGTGAGACATTGTCAAGATTTTTCAGCAACAGCGAACTTTCATAGATAATTTAAAAGAAAGTAGAGATAACACTTTTCCAATTTTTTGGTATTTTGTAGCTACAAGTATGTATTTTAATATATTTAAAATTCAGCTGCTCGATTTTGCACGAATTTCTTTTATGATTGTTTTTCAGTGTCAACCTCATTGCGGATTCGCACTATTTTTCAATTGTGGCTAGAGATAAAGCAAAACAGACCATGCGATGTTATGCATCATGTTAAAGATTTTGTCGAAAAGCATTTTAAACGAGTATTATTAGAAAGTGAACAACAGAAAATAAAGCTTACTCTATTAAAATTCTCTAACAATTGGAAATATCATCGCATTAGAGACAGATTTGAAACTGAGTTGAGTGACTGGCTAGATATCGAACTATTTTGTGAAATCATTTGTAATGTAAGTATCCGTGAAAAGTTTTGGTATTGCAAGAAAACTTAATTATTTTATACTATATTAGGAATCAAGTACAAGTCGTAAAGGCCGACCGAATGTTTCTTATGAAGAGGGTTCAATGCGAACAAAAAGGAGACGAGTGGAGGAAATTGTCGCTTCTACTTCATCTGAAGCTCTTAAAAAAGCCACAGAAAGGTTAACAGGTTCAAATACTAATGAAAAAATTTCTGTTGAAAGTGCTCTAGCATTATACATTGATATGGATTTATCTATGAGGCAGTACAATATGATGAGGAAAGTAGTAAATTCTATTCACAAAGATTGCTTTCCATCATACTATGTGATTGCAGAGTCTAAAAAAAAGATTTTGCCTGATGACATTCAATTAACAGAATCTTCTGCAGAGGTACCCTTACAGAAGATTTTGGATAAAACCGTAAGAAGCATTTTAGATGTTAATGATATTGATACCAACAATGATATAGTCCTGGAATGCAAGTGGGGATTTGATGGCAGTAGTGGGCATAGTGTATACAAACAAAAATTTTAAGATGAGGAAGCTAGTGATGAATTTATGTTTGTAACTTCCTTCGTTCCTTTACGCTTGTTGGATTGGGCAGATGACCAAATAGTTTGGGAAAATGATAGACATTCATCTTGGAGGTTATGTAGACCACTTAAAATTATTTTTACAAAAGAGAATCCAAGTGTAATACAATCAGTAAGGGATAGCATAAATACAGAAATTGAAGGCCTAGGTACACATAATTACATTTCAAAAAACAAACATCTTAACGTTCACTATAAAATGCAGTTGACAATGATAGATGGTGCAGTTTTAAATGTATTAAGTGGAAACAGTAGTAGTTAAACTTGTGCTTTATGTGGAGCTAAGCCATCTGAAATGAACAGCTTATCAATTTTCGAAAGGCCTGTGAATGAGCAGTGCTATCAGTACGGATTGTCGACATTACATGCATGGATCAAATGTTTTGAATGCATTTTGCATATTTCTTACAAACAGCCTATAAAGAAATGGAGAGTGGTAGGAAAAGAAGATAAAGATCAGGTTGCTGAGCAAAAGAGAAGTATTCAAGCAAAATTTAAGTCTGAAATGGGTCTTATAGTTGATAAGGTTAAGACGGGATATGGCACAACGAATGATGGCAATACTGCAAGGCGCTTCTTTTCCAATGTCGAACTTTCAGCTCAGATTACTAATGTAGATGTAAGCTTAATAAAAATGTTTTCTATTATTTTAAGAACACTTTCAAGTGGTCATTATATACATACATCAAATTTTGAAAAGCTTTCAAAAGATACAGCACTTTTATATTTCAAATTATATCCTTGGTATTATATGCCTGCAACTGTGCATAAAATTCTAGTTCATGGTATAGATATTATTAAATTATCCACTATTCCCATTGGAATGTTATCAGAAGAAGCAATAGAGACAAGTCATAAAATTATAAGAAATGCAAGATTGAAACGAGAAAAAGAAGTAGGATTGCCTCCATGGGAGACCTACTAAATTATCTTATTCTGCAGTCAGAGCCATAAATTTCGATGCATAGTCAGAAAATACTTTTAAGAAAAAGTGATATAAATGATCTGAAAGAGTATTTAGTTACAAAAGAAAGATTTCAGAGCATAAAAACAGCGAATCTGGTAGAATCTGAAAGTTATGACAGTTATAGTTGTTAATATATTTTGATTGCCTGTAATACCTACTATGTATATATTTTATGTGTGTATGTATATTGAATATGTTATGTTAAAAAATTAAATTCATGTTTTTAAATTTCTTTTCACTGAATTAATAATTTTTGTAAAATTTTGCTCTTATATGATCACAATTTACAAATTTAAATAATTTTTTACTAAATATATTTACATGCAAAATTTCAATCTTATCGGATCGGAACAGATAAAAATAGGAAACTTATTGAAAAAGTTAAAAAAATGTGAAAGAGGTATTGACAATTTTCGTGGACAAATTGCATCTTTTACGTATCAAGGATATAAGGGTGGTGGACGCATCCTTTGATATAATTTCATAAAATTTATCAAAGTTATCCGGAATATATCAGAGACCAATCGAGCCAAGTTTTGTTCAATTCCAGAAACAACTTTGGAAAATATAAGGTTTTTCCATTACAGGATATATGAGAGGTGGGCGTGTCCTTTGAGATAATGGCATATAACTCACCACAATTATCAGTAATATATTAGAGACAAATCGAGCCAAATTTAGTTCAATTTCAACAACAATTTTGGAAAATATAAGTTTTTTTCATTTCAGGATATATGGGAGGTGGGCGAGTCCTTGGGCCGATTATTTCAAAACTTCGTTTTTTTCCTTTCTTACTTATAATAGTAATGTGTACCAATTTTCATTCTTCTACGATAACTCCTTCTATTTTTGGCCGCCGTTTATATGAAAACACGACACTGTGCGGCATATCGTTACATCCCTAGTATAAATGTTCGTTAACAGAAGTTTTCCGTTAGGCTGAGTTTACATCTGGCATTTCTTGTGTGTCAAACAGTTTTTCATTAGTAATTAGTTGGTTACGCTTTTTGTACGCTTGTGTGGCACATATGTAAACCCGTCCATAGTTTAAATTTTAGTTAATACAAAATCTTAGGACATAACTTTGATTCAGGAAGTAAATAATAAGAATATAACTAGGAATAATAATATAAGATGAAAAGAAAAATACACTACAATAAAAAATAAATGAATGTATAGTTAATTTTTGTGGGCACAAAAACCAGCCATGCGCCGTTTTTCGTCACACTGCTCCCCTTCGTGCCGAGGGTCTTAGGTAAGTAATGAACCGGAGCCGCTGGCGTACCGGCCTGGTCTTCAATTTTCTCGGGGAACGGTGGTCAATGCAACCTTAAAAGGACCGCTTCAATCTGGTACAGGTTGGAGTTGCCCTGGTGGGACTACTTCGGTTTTGTCCTGGGTAGTTGATAACGGTGCTGGTGGTGAAAACATGTCAAACTTTCCCTTTGCTGAAAAGCATATCTTGTCACTTAGCGTGAGAGGTGGCGAAGCTATATTTCTCCATGTGCTCAACCCTTTTTAGCCGGTGTGTCAGGCAATTTGGGGAAGGCATTGCGCCGTAAAATATCGTGTGGTGACTTCGGACCGTGGTGACTATCAGCGCAGGTCGAAGGTTTTCTTGATGTGTCGGGCGGCTTGATTTGAGGGCATGCTGGCTGTTGGTTTATCTTGTAGCGTTGGCACGTCTCACAGCCGCGAACATAACGCGTTATATCCCTTACCATTTTTGGCCAATAGTACCTGCTGGTGACCCGGTGGATAGTCTTCCTTATCCCAGGTGGCCACCCGCAGGTTGATCATGGTCCTCTTTCATGACCTGCTTTCGTAGCGTTGCACCAACACAGAACTTCCATGGGGTGCTATCTTCATCGTTAGTCTCATGTGAATAGTGTCGATAGAGTTGTTTGTTGACTCTCGCGTACTCAGCGAACTTTTTGGGATACTTTACCACGCTTTCGGTCGAGTTTTTTAGCCACGAGTTACATAATGTTATTGTATGTATTAATCTTTTTGCCAATATATTTATTAGAGATGTGCAAATGTTGTGATTTTATCGTGTCACGCGTGATCGTGATCAAATTTATAACTAATCACGCGTGAGTGTGTTAGCGTGACTTAAAATAAATTACTCGTGCGTGATCGTGCGTAAGCTATTCTTAAGAATCACACACGAGTTCTCACGCTCTCACGAGATATTATTCCTGCATAGGTACAAATGTATGTATGTAACTGCATTGAATCTTTTGAAATAAATTATTTTATAATAATAAATACATATGTTTTAGTTTGAAATTTATTTGCTGGTGGTTAAGCATTGTCTATATGCATTTCATTTCTGGTTTAACAAATCGTCAGCAGACTTTAACCAGATACTTTGAACAGTCACAAACCTCTTATCTTATGCACAGAATTTCAAAAACTATTTGAGAATTCACAAATAATATTTTTGAAAATCACAAAAGCAAAATATGTGTAGTAGGCTTATAAACTTAAGGCTCAGTTAGCCTTTCATATAAAAATATCGATCAGCTGTTTCCTACTGTTACAGTTACTTTACATTACAGTCGGCTAACTGAGCCTTTAGGCTGAGTTAACATCTGGCATTTCATGTTCCCAAAAGAGAGTAACCACTAATGACTAATGAAAAACTGTTTGATTCAGACACGTATTTATTAAGTTAAACAGTTTCATACATGACTAACAGATAATTTTATAGAATCCAATATCATTGGAAAATCATAAATATATAAATCAATAAATACAAGTCTGAATCAAACAGTTTTTCATTAGTAATTAGTGGATTCGTTTTGTTTGGCACATAGCACACAGATGTAATCCCGGCGTTATACAAAAGCCAGCAGTAGCATAATCAGGTAGCACCTCCCGATGCCGCTGTAAAATAATGCGCGAAAACCTTTTTTAAAAAACAGTAGCATTTAGCTACCTGTTACGAGCATTAATTACAGTTTAATAAAAAAACACATAGTATAATTATGAAAAATATTTTTTATTGCGAAAAGTGTACATATACTTATTGTATAATATTTTGTTTTTCTATTTATGTAGAATTTTAGAAATCACAACAGTTCCAAACAGCTTTTGTGTGAATAAAAGGAGATAAGTTATACTTATTCTATAATTTTTTTAACTGCACCCTGCAACCGGAAGTAGTTAAATATACATATTGTTATAATTTTTTTCAGGCGTAGTAAACAAGCTCATATGAAATTAAAAAATACCAATTTAGGAAAATAAAATTATTTTAATATATTTTTTCCCTAAAGTTTGACTTTTTCAGAAAATGTGCGCGTATGTTCGCATATATGAAAAGTCACTTTGAAGTTTTGGTTAAAAATATTGAAAACTATCTACATTAAAAATGTGGTATTTGAAATTTTCAAAATCTACCGTCACAACTCTTTATAAGCGATTGAACACAGAAAAGTTTCTAAAATAGACTATTTTGGGACATTGCTGAATATAGGTTACAAGCCCAAAATACAAAATAATGGGATCTAGAAAGAAAGTGAATGTATTAAACAAAGTTTTTTGCAAAATTAAAATTAATGAAGATACCTAAAAAACATGCCTTTTTCAGGGGAATTTTAAAATTTGGAATTTTTAGCCTTTTCCCGATTTCACGAATGTAGATATTCATAATTTTTTTTTTTATTTTTATTTAGAATTTTGTAAAAAATTTAATGCTGTATTTTAATTTAAAATCCAGCAATAAAATAAAAAGTTATAGGAGAAATAATAAAAAAGTAAAGTAAGTAAGTAAGTCTTAAGTAAATTATCTTCTAAGGCTAAGTTTACATCTGGCATTTCTTGTGTGTCATTTGCCCAAAAAAACGTAACCAACTAATTACTAATGAAAAACTGTTTGGTTCAGACATATATTTATTGATTTAAACAGTTTGCAATCATTTTGGGTTCTATAAAATTGTGTATTAATTATGTGTGAAACTGTTTAACTTAATAAATACATGTCTAATTCAAATAGTTTTTCATTATTAATTAGATGGTTACGCTTGTGTGGCATTCGGCACACAGATGTAAACCTGGCCTAAGTTATAAGAGATACGAAAACACATCTTTGGAAATTATTTCTTTTAAGCTTATCAAAATGATTCATCCGGTAAAAATCGGATAATTTATAAAAAGCTGTCATGACATGTGCTATAAGTTTCATATAAATCCAATCAGTAGTTTAGAAATTCCAGATTTATTACCATTTATCTTACAAAATTCCCCACTGTGCAATGTAAATTTTACATATACACGTGCATACATGTATACATACATACATATGTACATATGTTTTACCCTATTTTTCATTCCCATAACCATACAAATTTGATTATATACTTTTTCGTGAGCGTGCGTGATCGTCATAAGTTCTAAACCACTCGTGCGTGATTAAGAATGTTTTATTCGTGAGAGTGCGTATTCGTGAAAACTTTTAATATCATTCCTGCGTGAAAGTGCGTTAGTAAACTATTTTTCCGCGTGAGCGTGCGTGTCGTGAGTCAAAAAACGCTCACGTGCACATCTCTAATATTTATTACTACTTTTATTAATACATTATCATAATCTTATTAATGATATTTATTTATTATTACTATTATTATGATTCCAATTGTTTTACACTTAAATGAACATTATAACTTTATAGAAAATCAAATATTCATATAACAAAACCTTCATTTAAAACTTTCAAAAATTTTCATGGTATAAATATATTTCATATTCAAAAGATCATTTTATTTGTGTAAAATATACATACATTTTTTTTTTTTTTTTTTTTTTATACATGTATTTATTTATTGTATCTTCAAATATGAACTAACAATAAGTATTCAAATCTTAAATCTAAAATATAATTATTAGGACCGACCACTGTCGGACATAAACTTGTTAATAGTTATAAATAATACATAAGTAGTGATAATAAAAAAAGAAGAAAAAAATTATAAAAAAGTATAAAAAAAGTATTTTTAAGAAATCCCATTTGGCGTGTTGAGTAATAGAGCCCTTGTGTCCCTCTTTTTTAAGCGGATGTGTCCAGTAAAGTTCAAAATATTACGAGCAAGCGGATTAGGATGTGACTCGAGTTTTGTTAAATATTTGCCTGCGTATTTTGCAATTTCTTCAGTCACTAGTGGCATATTTAAATCACGATGTATATTAGAATTTTTGATGTACCATGGAGCCGATGTTATTAACCGTAAAATTTTGTTTTGCCTTCGTTGGATTCTCTCTACATTGGAAGCTGAAGCAGTGCCCCATAACTGGATACCGTAACACCATATTAGCTTTAAAAGCGACTTGTATAATAAAAGTTTACAGTCCATGTTAAGTGTTGAATTTCTGCCAATCAACCAGTGTATTTGAGATAACTTAATTTTCATCTGAGTTAGCTTAAAGTCAATATGATGTTTCCATGTAAGCCTTCGATCAAGGTGTATACCAAGGTATTTCACTTGGGAGTGTTGAGGAATATTTTGATTATTGATTCGAATTGGGGAACAAGTATCTCTTCTTAGGGTAAACGTTATATGGACACACTTTTGTTCATTTACCTTAATTCTCCATAAGTTCAACCACATTTCCAATTGTGTAATATGTTCTTGTAAATATCGGGAAGCCTCGTGAGGGTTTTCATGCATACTAAGGCAGGCTGTATCATCGGCAAACGTAGATGTATGGATATTGCTGCTCAAAGGCATATCACAAGTATAGATCAAATACAAAACTGGCCCCAGTATGCTCCCCTGTGGCACACCGGATGATATAGATTCGGGCACACTCATGAATTCTCCTTCCACAACCGTGAACTTCCGGGTAATGATGTAACTTTCTAATAAATTCACTAAATTTATTGGTAGATATGATTTTAATTTTAGAATTAGACCTTCATGCCACACTTTATCAAATGCCTGAGAAACGTCAATAAACAGGGCAGAACAATACATTTTTTCTTCAAAAGTTCTTCTTATAAATTGCACCAATCTATGAGTTTGTTCAATGGTGCTATGCTGACTTCTAAAACCAAATTGATGGTCTGGGATGCACCCACTATCTATCTGTTAAGGTTGGGGACAATTTTGTCATGAGCAGCTTTTCGAAGAGTTTTGACATAGTTGACAGCAAACTTATTGGCCTATATGACTCAGCTTTAGTAAGATCTTTTCCCGGCTTTGGAATCATTTTGATTTTTGCAAGCTTCCAGAGTTGTGGATAATACTCCAGTCGTAATATGGCATTAGAAATAAACAGCAAGATTCTTATTGCAATATGCGGCAAGTTCATCAGCATCTTGTTACTAATTCCATCAATACCTGGAGCTTTCTTTGGCTTGAGTTCAGCAATTACTTTATGTACATCACGCATCTTAAACTTTAAGGCTCGAGGGGGTAGAGCAACTACATTCGGCGAATCAGCAACACCAGTACATGTATTTGAGGTAAATACGGATTTTAAATGCTCAGCAAATATTTTGCATTTTTCCGTATCGCTTCTTGCCCAATCTCCGGTAGATGTGCGCAGAGGTGGCTTAAACTCAACGGGGGTTTTAAGCTTTCTAGCAGCGCGCCACAAAGAGTAATTAGATGTCGGTGTGTCATCAAGACCTTCCAAATAATTTTTAAGAGATGCAGTTTTTTCAGATGCAAGCAACTCTTGAAGTCGTTTAGAACATTCTTTAAGTCTGAGTTTATGTTGGGGTGATCTGTGCTGTTGTCATTCCCTTCTAGCTCTTCTTTTTTCACATACGAGATGTTCAATATCCCTGGAATAAATTTTATTAAACCCAGACTGCGGATGGGAGGTAGTGGAATGTTCAGCAGCCTGTTTAATAATTTCGTTAAGATTGGCAATGTTAGTTTCAATGTCATTGGGTGTTCTTAACGCAATATTTTCCGTGCAATGACTACTAAGATATTTTTTGAATCCCAGCCAATTAACACGATTGGTCATCTTCGTATAAGGGTGAGGGAAGTCACTTCTTAGTGGGTTACAAATTGTAACGATAGTGGGGGAGTGATCGGAGGAGAGATCTAGAGAAGTTTCAACACTAATTAAATCCCTAGAAATATTTTTCATTACGCCAAAATCAATAACATCTGGAATTTTTCGTACGTCAGTAGGCCAATAAGTGGGCTCCCCACTCGAAATAACATCTAAGCCCATTTTTGAAATTGTATTAAACAAAGCTTGACCTCTAGGTGTTAAAAGGCGCGATCCCCAGTACGTATGCTTTGCATTGTAGTCTCCAGCTGCCACGAAACAAGATCCAAGCGATTTGTAGAACTTCTCATACTGATCTTCGGTAACTGAAAATCTGGGAGGTGAGTAAATTGATGATATTACGAAATTAGAACAAAAATTTTCTACAAAAATATTCGTAGCTTGCATATATTCTTCACTAACGTTGTCAAGGATATAGTGCTGGAGTCTTGACTTAATTAGAATTGCAGATCCACCGCATGCTCTCCCTCTAGGGTCCTTTGTATCATACATAGTGTAGCCATTTATTTTGAAAAAGCTTCTCGAAATCAAATGTGTCTCAGAGACCAACATTATATCAATACTTTTTTCCGTAAGGAAGTGCTCAAGTTCATTTTTATGTTGGCGAATGCCGTTTGCGTTCCAGAAACATATTTTTAACGTGTTCATGGCTCGTTAATTAATGCTTGAAGCAGAGTATTCTGCATTCTCAGCATTTCTTGCATCATGTTAGTCATATTTGTTGTAAAGTTGTTGTTTGGATGTGGAACATTTTGTGCGGGAATAGAATTTGTTCTAGCAGCATCGGCATACGATACACGGGAAGTAACTGGTTGGCTCCTTTGCACAAAAGTGGCGGAGTAAGCGCTTGCTGATTGAGATGGAGCTAATTTGGGTTTTTGCACCATAGTCTGTTTGACAAAAGAGTACACAGGACAACCTCTGTAGTTAGCGTTGCGATTACCTCCACAATTACTGCATTTTTTATCACTTTGATCTTTTGGCTTATTGCAACTAGCAGTGCCGTGTAATTCGCCGCACACAACACAAACAGTGGGTAATTTACAGTATGTTTTTGTGTGGCCATATTCTTGGCAATTATGGCACTGTACGGGACCTGATCGCTTATGTGGCTCTTCAACTGTGATTTTTCGGTATAAGAGGTATTTTAGGCTATAAATTGGGTGTGTCTCGTTTTTTTTCAGCTGTATATCATTCGGCTCCAATTCAACACGAAATAGAGGCTGGGGGATCTTCTCCCTATTTATTATATTGGTAACATTTTTTACCTTAAATCCTTGTATCATGAGTGCATCTTTTACTTCTTCGGGATTAACATAAGAGTCAATACCCTTCAATACGATCTGCATACCTTTGGCACTTTTAAGCTGGTACGTATAAAAACTTGTTTTATTTTTTTCAAATTCAGTCACTATTTTACGGAAATTTTTTTCTTCGTATATTTGAATTTTAGTTTCGTCAATATTACCACGCTTTATTGGAATAACATGAAATGCGTAAAAAAAATTAAGATTCATATGTTTAATAAAAAAAGAAGTTCTTATAATTAATTAACTGACGGAGTCGGTATTCTCGAACCAAATAAAATAATAAACTAGAAAAAGAAAACTTTAAATCGGTTTCTTAAAAAAACCAATAACTTTATTTTAAAATGAAAAATATGTTTTCTGTGACTTTGTGATTGTGTGCAGATCGGAGTGAAATTATATTTATTTGCGAAACTGAAAAAGAAAAACTGGAACTAAACTAAGCAAAGAGAGATCATTACATTAGAAACACGTAACAGCATTCAAAGCAAGAAGCATTGAAAACAAACAACAATTTCAAGAATCGAAACTACAATAAAAAGGTAAACATGGAATTAAATGCATTTCAATTACTGGACAGTGTGCCAAATTTTGATGGGAAAACCGAAGAACTCCAAATGTTTATTTTACACATCGAGGAAATTCGAAAATACGTTGATGCTAAACTATTACCATTGTTCGATTTGAGAGTAAGAAATAAAATTATATTACACGCTAACATAACACTAATTAATACCAATAACCCTATAAATTGGAACGAAATAAAAATAATTTTAAGAATTAATTTTAATGTAGCCGAAAGCCTACAAAGTATTGTTGATAGAATAAAACTAACTAAAACTAAATTTGAAATCAAGTGTTGATATAGATGTTCAATGGTTCAATAGTAAGAATAACGAGACAATGGTTTTAAAAATTTTCATTGATAAATTACCCAGTGAACAGTGAACAAAAACTAGTACTTTATTCTAGAAATCACTTTATTGAAGGCAAAAGAAATTTTAATTGAAACCGAATATTTTTATCAAAAATGTCATCAACTACAATCTTATTCATACAAAAATTTTAATGATAATATACAAAAAAAAATCAAATTACAATAACGGAAATAATTTGTCATATTCCCAATCTTTTACTAATTCAAATAAATATAATAATAATTTAAAAACACAAAATAACCATAAACAATTTACTGGTAAAAGAAGTAACTACAATCATTATTTTAATAATTATAATTCAAAAAATTTTCAAAATAATCAGAACAGTTTAACTGATGTAGGTCAATATGGACAATACAGATCAAGAGGCTTTTCTTATCCCAATACTAGATTAAATGCACAAAACCACTCTAGACATTTTATAAACAAAAACTTTACGATTAATTCCCAACAAGATAATTTTAATAATCCAACACCAATGGAAGTAGATAAAATTTAAACTTCAAATTTTCAGCTAGTTGCCGAACAGCTCTTTCCGTCATAATTTTTGGAACAAAATCTACTCCAATAAAATTATTGATTGATACAGGATCAGGCACAACTTTAATCAAAAGGGATTTATTCTTTTAGAAGTGAACTTAAACATCCCATTACATTAAATACAATCTGCTCAAAGACTATTACTGTTTCAAAAGGTACAATACCACTTTTTAAAGAATTTAATCGTCCAAATGCTAAAATGCAAATGTTAGAAACAGAAATATATAGTGAATTTGATGGGATTATGGGTTGCAACTTATTGAAACCATCAGGAGCTAAGATTTTTTTTTAATACATTTATTTATTTATTGTATCTTTAATTATGAACTAACAATAAGTATTCAAATCTTAAATCTAAAATATAAGTATTAGGCCCGACCACTGTCGGACATAAACTTATAGCCTGTTTGTAGAACGCGACAAGGGCGACTCACGACGAGCCGTTTTCATACGCAATGAAAAGCGTTTGTATAACGCGACTCGACTTTGTCGTGCAGCTTACGTTAATTCGCCTATATATCCCACCCTGTGGCAAAACATTATGTTGCCAACATGTCCAAAAATTGTTTTCATTTATCTTTTTTCATAGAAAATTATAAATTCAACTTGAAAAAATGGTAACCCTATTCTTGTGTTGAAAAAACACAATTGACAATTGAATGAAAAATTATTTGTATGTATTTTTTTATTATTTTGTTATAAAAAAATCAATTGTTCTTCAAAATATCTGCTGTTATTTGAAGAACAAAAATTAGGATATGTATGAAACTGTGTAAAATCCATGTGAGTGTATGTGTATTGTCAGTATTTATTCATTTTGTTGCACTTTTTTTGAACACGATGATAATTTTTCATTCGCCCATCTTGACATTTATAATGAGCCAAACCGTGTTACACAAACCCAAATAAATTGAGAGTTGTTACGTTTTTTAATTAAAATCGTCAACAGTCGCGATCTAAAAACCAAAAAAAGAAAAATGCTAACATGTTAGCGATTATTATCGACGAGTCCTGTTCTACAAACAGGCTGTTAGTGATAGTTATAAATAATACATAAGTAGTGATAATCAAAAAAAAGGAGAAAAAAATATTTTCAAGCCAATGTGCCCTTGTGTCCCTCTTTTTCGGGCGGACGTGACCAGTAAAATTCAAGATGTTACGAGCAAACGGATTAGGATGTGACTCGAGTTTTGTTAAATATTTGGCTGCGTATTTTGCAATTTCTTCTATCACTAGTGGCATATTCAAATCACGATGTATATTTGAATTTTTGATGAACGATGGAGCCGATGTTATCAAACGTAAAATTTTGTTTTGCCTTCGTTGGATTCTCTCGACATTGGAAGCTGAAGCAGTGCCCCGTAAGGGAATTCCGTAGCACCATATTGGCTTCAAAAGCGACTTGTATACTAAAAGTTTGCAGTCTAGGCTGCGTGTGGAATTTCTACCAATCAGCCAATATATCTGAGTTAGTTTAAGTTTCATTTGTATTAGCTTTGAGTCAATATGGTGTTTCCATGTAAGTCGTCGATCAAGGTGTATACCAAGGTATTTTGCATGTGAATGTTGAGGAACAACTTGATTGTTGATTCGAATTGGGGAACAAGTATCTCTTCACATGGTAAATGTTACCTGAACACACTTTTGCTCGTTTACCTTAATTCTCCATAATTTTAACCATAGTTCTAGTTGTGTAATATGTTCTTGGAGATATAGGGAAGCCTCGTAAGGGTTTTCGGGCATACTTAGGCAGGCTGTATCATCGACAAACATAGATGTATTTTATTTTTATTTATTTGTATTTATTTATTTAATAAGCCTAGCACAACAAGATTGACATCTTACAAATTAAAGTGCTAGTGAGAAAGTACATAATTAAGAGTTCATATTTCGAATACATACATAAAAATCAATAGTTAAATGAAATAAACATATGTACGTTCTATTGATACAAACAAAAATAATAAAAATTATAAAATTACAAAAAAAACGAGATGAAAGTATACTAAGGAAAAAGAAGAAAGTAGAAAAGCAGGGTATTAAAAAATAATAAGAAAATAATAAATATAAGAAATTATTTATACGGTTAACAAATAAACGTGAGGAGGAAATTACAAAATAACAAACTTCACAAAATAAAAAACTTCACATTAAGGTTAACCGAAATATTTTAGGAGCTCATTTCTAAACCTATTTGCGTTGCTAATGGTTTGAATCTGATTTGGTAGCTGGTTCCAAAGAGTAGTGCTGTATATGAAAAACTGCCGCTGCGAGAACGCACTTTTATATTTTTGCTGCATTAATCGTTTTCCTCGCACAGATCTTCCAAATCTTAAAACCTTAAAAAGATAATTTGGCTGTTGAGTAATAATTATTCTATGTAGGAAGATTAGGCACTTAAACTTTAGAAGATTATTAAACTCCATTCGGTTTATTTGATACGAGAAGCGCGAAATTGAATCACGACGTCCTTTGTCGTAAATGTATCTTGCTATGTTATTGTAAGCAACTTTAAGCTTGTGAAAGTCACTACTGGAACAGTTTGCGTATATTTCACAGCCATATAGGAGGACAGGTAGAAGGTATGTTTTCGCAAGCAGTATTCTAATGTCACGAGGCGTTGAATACTTAACGACCCAAAGATTTCTAAGCATACCATATATACGACCAACTACTGTCGCTATATGGTTAGACCAGGATAGCTTATTATTGAAAACTACACCAAGGTTTTTGCAGAAACTTACATACTCAATAGGACTATTGTTTATTTTTATCTGGATCTCACCATTAAGACTTCTGTTATTATTGTTAAGAAAAATACACTTAGATTTCGATGGATTGATACATAGTCCATTGTTCACAGCCCATTTGTTAATCCTAGCAAGATCGCTATTTATGTTATCAACACATGAATGGATATCATTTGTCTTACAACTACTATAAATCTGCACATCATCAGCATACATTTGAAGTTTACAGTGTTCTATCTCATCAGGCAAATCATTAATGTACAGACAGAATAATAGTGGCCCGATTATTGATCCCTGTGGAACACCTCTATTTATATTTAGGACTTCTGAATATTTGCCGTTTAATTCAACTGCTTGAGTTCGTCCAGTAAGATAGCTTTTTAAAAAATTTAGTGCTGTTGGTGAAAAATTAAATAGTTTCTCTAGTTTCTTCATTAAAAGTGTATGGTCGACTGTGTCAAACGCCTTGCTATGATCAAGTAGTACTAAAAATGACACCATACTCTTGTCCAGATCTGCTCTCAGGTTTTCGATCACGTCCGTCAGAGCTGTGATACAGCTTCTCCCCAACACAAAGCCGGATTGTAAATCAGATAACAGATTCCGTTCTTTGAGATACTCATTCATTTGTTTGCTCATTAAATTTTCTATGACTTTGGATAAGAAGGGTAGAATAGCAATAGGCCTATAATCATTATTTTGTTTAGGGATGGGTATCACTTTGGAGAATTTCCACACATCAGGAAATAGAGATTTTGTGAGTATCGTGTTAAATAAATAAGTGATAAATGGCAGAAGTTTGGGCAAAATATCTCCTAAAAAAGTGGGATTCACTCCATCGGCACCCATAGCATTTGACTTAATTAAATAGAAACTGACCATGACTTCGCATTGGCTTACGCATCGAAAACTAAAAGTGTTTTCAACTGGAACTGAGCACAAATCATCATATATGTTGTGTGTCGGTTGAGGGATACTGATGTTTACGAACTGATGATTTAAATAGTTAACATCAGCGTCTATATCATGTGAATAGCATTTTTTTTGTCCAATCCCGATTTTTCGTATTTCTCTCCATTTTGACTTGCCATCAATCGCTGAGGAAAATTTTCTTTGGTAGTATAAGTATTTTGCCTCTCTGATGTTTTTAACTACTTCTCTTCTAAGTGATTGAAATAGTTTTTGAAGCTCTAGAGTTTTAAACTTTTTCCATCTGGAGTGAGCAGCATTACGTTCCCTGATTAAGGTTTTAATTCTTGTATTGAACCACGGTTGTTGATTCATATTTATGCATTTATTTTTTATAGGAACACACATGTCAAATAATGTATTTACGTTATCCTGTAGAAAAGAAAGCTGGTCATTTACGTCATCAATAGTGTAAATATGGTTCCAATCAATGTCTACTAAATGTAGATTCAACAGGTTAAAATCTGTGTTATATAAATCTCTGTATGTATAACGGATTGATTGTTTTTCCACGCAGGTGCTATATGTTACGAATAATAAATCATGGTTTGAGAATACAGGCGCTGAAATTTGGTCGTATAGTATAGTGAGTTGGTGTGACCGTGTTTACAGGTGTTAAGCCTAATGATATCATGGGGTCAATTAGAGGGTTACTTGTTAATAAATTGTTGTTGAAGTCACCGATAATAACAATATCATTATACTGGACAGTTATATTTTCTAACTCATCTATAAAAGAATTAACTGGTATATCTCTATGTGGTCTATAAACACTCCCCACCAGAATTTTCTGACTTCGCTTAGCCATCACTTCAATAAAAAGGTATTCAATTTCACTACCAGCATTCGATTTCTGCTTTACTTTACATTTGATGCCACATCTTACATAAATTGCTACTCCACCACCTTTAGTTTTAGTTGCTATAGCATTTACGATAACAGTGCGATCTGATCGAAATAATTTAAATCCTTCAACATTATAAAAAGAGTCGTTGATGTCAAAGGGAAACTAAGTTTCAGAAATGCAAATTATATCCACACCAGCTGAAGCAAATAGATATCTAAACTCGTCCATTTTGCTGTGTAGACTTTGTGCATTTAAATGCACGATATTCAGTCCAGCTCTCTGTCTTGCCATGATTCGAATCATATTAAAAACACTATCTTCAGAACCGTAATTATTGTCTGAGCACATTAGTTAATGAGTTGACCCCGCGACAGGTTATTCGACGATTAAAATTATTGATACTATTAATATTGTGAATGTTAAAAATATATAACTTGATTACTGATTTGAAAAATAAGGAGTAATAAAAGGAATAAAAATAAGTATTAAATAACATTTTGAAGTTTTTAATAGAAATAAAATATAATAGTTTAGGAAGCACTGGAAGAATAATCTCAATTCCCGATGTGGACAGCTTGTTCATCAAGGCCTGGAAATAACTGGTTCAGATGCTCAATTTCATCAATTTGTATTGGTGCAGCATTTATATCCTGTTTAATGAATACAAAACCACGCATAGTGAAAGCACTGCTTATCAGCTTTTTCTTTTTTAGACGAATTGCCGCACGCAGAATAGTAAAGTTAGATTGTGTTAGGTTCTCATTTAGGTAGAACTTATTATTCGAGTTGAATCCAATGTCTCTGAGGCAGAAAGCGAAACGTTTGTTAAGTTTTCTAAAGTTTGCTAAGGATTTAAGGAAGAAGTTTTTATCATATGCGGACCACAGCTTTACAATTATAACAGCATCTTTTGAGTTTTGATTGAGTTTGTTATTTTGATTTCTTAGACGGTAGATTGATTTTATATTTGGTATGGGTGTGCTGATGACTTGACATATATTCTGGAAAATATTTAACAGATTTTCGTTTTCGTCAAAAGGAATTTCATTTATCCTAAGCTCAGATGAAACAGAAAGGTTTTCTTGTAGTTTTAATTTTGTTTTTAAGGTTTTTATTTCTTCCTGCATACTTTTTATTTCACCGGAGTTGTTTTCCAGGATAGTTATCCTTTCATTAATGTCGATCAGTTTAGTTTCCAGTTCTTTGTATTTTACACGCATTTCATTTAAGAGATCCTCCTTAAATTCACGAAACTTTGTGTCAATAGTATGCAAAATTTGATCAGTAAATTTATCAAATCTTTTTTCCATGCAATTTAGCATTTTGAAGGGGGAATCTTCGATGGAGCAGCGCGAAATACTGGCTGAAGATTGTCGATATACATCTGTAACGTGCTTATTAGTTGGTGTATTAGGAATTGCTGCTGTGTTTTGAGTGAACATTTCTGTATTATCAATTATTTGCATACTTGTAAAATTTTTACGACTTTTTATTTTAGAATTGCAGTCGATAACTATATTGTCCTTGCTATTTTTTCTTAAGTTGTACATTGAACCGTAACAATAAGGGATTAAAAAATAAAATAAATAATTTGTAAAACTTTGTAATGTTTGTTTTATATAATTAACGACTAACACTAACAAGGGCTTTAAAACTGTTCAAAATATTTATAAATTCTTACAAACTTGGCAGCACTATTTATTAACCAGTATTTGTGAAGGCAGAACAGCTGGTTTTTATTTTTTGTTTACCAACTAGTTATTAAATTTTTATATTGTGCATTTGTCTTTCTGTTGTATTTTTGTTGCTATTAAATTAGGATTTTTTTTGTTTATACTTGTTTTTGTTTTGTTTCTTGTAATTTCGTTTATTTATTTATTTTTTATTTTTTGGTTGGTAATTTTAACCATAGTTCCAGTTGTGTTATATGTTCTTGTAGATATCGGGAAGCCTCATGAGGATTTTCGTGCATACTTAGGCAGGCTGTATCATCGGCAAACGTAGATGTATGGATATTGCTGCTCAAAGGCATATCACAAGTATAAATCAAATACAAAACTGGCCCCAGTATGCTCCCCTGTGGCACATTGGATGATATAGATTCGGGCACACTCATGAATTCTCCTTCCACAACCGTGAACTTCCGGGAAGTAATGTAACTTTCTAATAAATTCACAAAATTTATTGGTAGATATGATTTTAATTTTAAAATTAGGTCTTCATGCCACACTTTATCAAACGCCTGCGAAACGTCAATAAACATTGCAGAACAGTACTTTTTTTCTTCAAATGTTCTTCTTCTACCTTGAACCACTACCACTACCAATTAGAATTGGGGACAATTTTGACATGAGCAGTATTTCGAAAAGTTTTGCCATTGTTGATAGCAAACTTATTGGTTGTATGATTCTGCCTTGGTAAAATCTTTGCCCGGCTTTGGAATTATTTTAACTTTGGCAAGTGGGAATAATACTCTAGTCGTAAAATGGCATTAAAAATGATTAACATGATTCTAATTGCAATACGAGGCAATTTTATTAGTATCTGGTTACTAATTCCATCAACACCCGGTTCTTTCTTCGGATTGAGTTCAGCAATTAGATTTTGTAAATCACACATTTTAAATTTTATGGGTCGAGGGGGTAGCACAACTACACTCGGGAAATATACAACACCAGTACATGTGTTTGGGGTAAATACGGATTTTAAATGCTTTGCAAAAAAATTACCTTTTTCAATATCACTCCTGGCCCTGGTTTTTTAATTATTTTCGCAGCACGCCACAAAGACTAATTGGATGCTGGTGTGACATCGAGATTTTCCAGATAGTTTTTAAGATATGCAGTTTTTTCATATGGAACAGCTCTTGGAGTCTTTTAGTGCACTCTTTTAATCTAATTTTATTTTGGGGTGATCTGTACTGTTGCCATTCTCTTCTAGCTCTTCTTTTTTCACATACGAGATGTTAAATATCTGTGAAATATATTCTATTAAACCCAGTCTGCTGATGGGAGGAAGTGGCATGTACAGCAGCCTGCTTAATATTTTCGTTAAGATTGGCAATATTAGATTCAATATCATAATGAGTTCTTAGCTTAATGTTTTCACTGCAATGACTACTAAGATATTTTTTGAATCACAGCCAATTAACACGACTGACCATTTTCACATATGGGTGAGGTAGAGCACTTCTCAGTGGGCTACAGATTTTAACGATCGTGGGAGAGTGATCGGACGATAGATCTAGGGAAGCTTCAACATGAATTAATTCCCTAGAAATATTTTTCATGACGCCAAAATCTATAACATCCGGAATTGTATGTATGTCAGTAGGCCAGTAAGTGGGCTCCCCTCTCGAAGTGACGTCTAAGTCCATTTTTGAAATTGTGTTGAACAACGCTCGTCCTCTAGGTGTGATAAGACGCGAACCCCAGAAAGTATGTTTTGCATTATAGTCGCCAGCTGTTACGAAACAAGGGCCAAGAGATTTGTAGAAATCCTCGTATTGATCCTCAGTAATTGCGAATCTAGGAGGGGAGTAAATTGATGATAGGACAAATTTTGTGCAAAAATTTTCGACACAACTGTTCGTTACTTGTAGATGTTCTTCACAAATTTTGTCAAGAATATAATGCTTGAGTCTTGACTTTAACAAAATTGCTGATCCCCCGCTAGCTCTTCCTCTTGGGTCCTTTGAATCATATAAAATGTAGCCATTAACTTTGAATAGACTTCTTGAAGTCAAATGAGTCTCAGAAACCAACATTATATCAATATTTTTTGCGTGAGGAAGTGCTGAAGTTAATTTTTATGTTGGCGAATGCCGTTTGCGTTCCAGAAACATATCTTTAACGTGTTCATGGCTTGTTAACTAATCCTTGAAGCAGAGTATTCTGCATTCTCAGCATTTCTTGCATCATGCTAGTCATATTTGTTGTAAAATTATTTATAGTCAGCACTAGATTTTCAATATTAGCTTCAAGGCGACTAAAGTTAAAGCTTGAGTTTGCATTCGTTGAATTATTTTGAGGCGGAATATTTTGTGTGGGAATAGAACTAGTCTTAGCTGCATCGGCATACGATACACGTGAAGTGACAGGTTGGCTCATTTGAGCAAAACTGGCGGAGTAAGCGTTTGCTGTTTGTGCTGGAGCTAAGTTAGGTTTTTGCCCCATAGTCTGTTTAATGAAAGAATATACGGGACATCCTCTGTAGTTAGCGGTGAGATTACCTCCACAATTACTACATTGTTTTTCTGCTGGATCTTTAGGTTTGGTAGTACCAGCAGTACCGTGCAATTCACCGTAGATACACAAACTGAAAGTAACTTGCAGTAAGTTTTTGTGTGACCATATTCTCGACAATTATGGCACTGTATGGGTCCAGAACGCTTGTGTGGTTCTTCAACTGTTATTTTTCGGTATAAGAAATATTTTAAATTATAAATTGGATGAGTCTCGTTTTTTTCAACTTTATATCGTTTGGCTCAAGTTCGACGCGAAATAGAAGTTGAGGAATCTTCGCCCTATTTATTTTGTTAGATACATTTCTTACCTTAAATCCGTGGAGGCACTCGTCCTCTTTCTTTCTTTAATTTCTTCGGGAGCAACATAGGAATCGATGCCCTTCAATACGATTTGCAGGCCTTTAGCACTCTTAAGTTGATATGTGTAGAAACTTTTTTTACTTTTTCCAAATTCAGTAATCATTTTGCGAAAATCTTTTTCTTCATAAATTTGAATTTTGTTTTCATCAATGTTACCACGTTTTATTGGAACGATGTGAAATTTATTTTCACCAATACTGAATTTAAATTTTTAATAAGAGCGTTTGAATTTTTTTCTCTCAAATAGATTGGTGGCGGCTTGGATGTTTTGTTCGTAGATACATCGAGTTCGTTGTTGTCATCTTGCAATATGTGAAAACGGTTTTGACGGTTGATAGAGGATGCGCTGTTATCCCTAGACATTTTTGGAGCATATGAAATTTTCGAAGACTTTGGGCTTCGGCAGCGCTTTACATTCCCACTTTGGCCTTGGACAAAGCGAAGTAGACCGCTGACGAAAAGGTGGCTTTGCCGTTAAAAAAGTCTATTATCAGATTTCTTATTTATTTTGTTTTCATTAAGAGCTTCAGAGCTCTCAGTAAGTCTATCATCAGATTTTTTATATTTATTTTCATTAAGAGCTTCAGAACTCAAAGTAAAATAGGCATTTGTGCTATTAGAACTCACTAAACAGTTATTTGTTTTTGAGATACCCATATAGAGTATTCCTCAAGGGCACTTTTGTTTGTTTTTTTGTTTACGGTTTTTTTTTGTTTTTGTTATTTATGACTATTTAAAAATATTAGCAATGCAAATAAAGCTTATTTGTCAATAACAATGTGTATTCCGAATATATTTTCGTACAATTTTTTTTTGTTTAGTATGAAATAAGAACTCCGCTAAATAGACTGTTCACTATGAATGTACAACGAGAACTGTAGGAGCTAAGATCGATTTCAAGAATTATATACATACTAACAACAAATGATGCGAAAATTCCCATTATATTTGAAAATTCTTCTGAAGAAACCTTAAAACATGATTCGATACTAGACTCCACAATTTAAATAAACTAGTGAACCAAAAATAGATTATTTAATGCAAAAATTAAGAAATGAAAATGTGAACGAAAAAGAAATTAATCTCATTAAAATAATTATGGAATTCAAAAATATTTTTACATTGATGCAGATAATTTATCTGCAGCTTGCAAGGATAGACACAAAATTACACCTACAAACGACATACCTGTTCATTCCAAAGCATATCGCTACCGAGATATTCATAAACTAGAAGTAGATAAACAAATTAAGGAAATGTTGGAGTCAGGAATAATAACCAAATCTAATGGTGCGTAAAATGCTCCAGTATGGGTTGTTCCTAAAAAAATTTATGATTCTGCACAACAAAAATGGATTATAGGAAATTAAATAATGTTACGATTCAAGACAAATTTTCAATACTTAATATGGAAGATTTATTTTCAAAATTAGGAAATTCACAATATTTTAGTACAATTGAGTTAGCAAAAGGATTTCATAAAATTCTAATTTCACCGAAAGATAGACATAAAACTGAATTTTCAACACCATTTGGTTTAAAAAATTCTCCGGCATCATTTCAACGTGTGATGAATAAGATACTTAAGGTTTATATATACAATAAATGTGTAGTATATTAAGATAACATTCTAATATTTTCGACATCCCTTGAAAAACATGTTGTATCTCTAAGTCAAATTTTGAAAAGATTATCTCAATATAATCTCAAAGTTCAAATAATAATAAATAATAATAATAAATGCAACTTTTTCAGACATGAATCTGAGTATCTTCGACATATTATAACTCCTCATGGAATACAACCAAATCCAGGAAAAATAAATATCATTAAAAGTATTTCACTTCCAAAAACTATCAAAGAAATTAGATCATTTTTAGGATTAAGTGGATTTTATAGACAATGCATTAGGGACTATAGTCAGATAGCCTTGTCGATGATATTTAAGCTCAAAAAAAGTTCAACGATTAATATCGTATTGAAGGGCATAGATTCTTATGTTGTTCCTGAAGAAATTAAAGATGCAATCGTCTCCCAGGGATTTAAGGTAAATAATGTATCTAACATAATAAACAGAGAAAAGGTACCCCAACCCCTATTTCGTGCTGAGCTGGAGCCGAATGATATACAGTTGAAAAAAATCGAGACTCATCCTATTTATAGCCTAAAATACCTTTTGTACAGAAAAATCACAGTTGAAGAGCCACATAAGCGTCCAGGTCCCGTGCTGTGTCATAATTGCCCAGAATATGGCCATACAAAAGCTTACTGCAATTTACCTACAGTGTGTGTTATTTGCGGTGAATTGCACTGTACTGCTAGTTGTACTAAATCAAAAGATCAAGCGGAAAAAAATGCAGTAATTGTGGGATAACCACAACTACAGAGGTCGTCCTGTGTACTCTTCAAGCAGGCTATGGTGCACAAACCTAATTCAGCTCCAGTTCAAACAACAAACGCTTCCTCAGCCACTTTTGTGCAAATGAGCCAACCAGTTACTTCCCGTGTATCGTATGCCGATGCTGCCAGGACAAATTCTATTCCCGCGCAGAAAGTAATTTCAACAAAAGCTAACTCTAGCTTTAATTTCAGTCGCCTTGAAGCCACTATTAAAAATCTTGTGCCAACTATCAACAACTTTACAACAAATATGACAAGCATGATGCAATAAATGCTGCGAATGCAGTCTACACTGCTTCAAGCATTAGTTAACAAGCCGTGAACACGTTAAAAATATGTTTCTGGAACGCAAACGGCATTCGCCAACATAAAAATGAATTTGAGAACATCCTTACGGAGACTCATTTGACTTGTAGCAGCCTCTTTAAAATGTATGGCTACACTTTATATGATAAAAAGGACCCTAGAGGGATAGCATGCGGTGGAGCGGCAATTCTAGCAAAGTCAAGACTCAAACACTATATTATTGACAACATTTCTAAAGAAAATCTACAAGCAACAAATATCTGCATTTAAATTTTTTTTACAAATTTCGTGATATCTTCAATTTACGACAAATTCTACAAATCTCTTGGATCTTGTTTCGTAGCAGCTGGCGACTAAAATGCTAAGCATACGTTCTGAGGTTCGCGTCTTATTACGCCTAGAGGTAGGGCGTTGTTCAACACAATTTCAAAAATGGGCTTGTATTTTATTTAGAGTGAGAGCCTACTTACTGGCCTTTTGACGTACGAAAAATTCCGGATGTTATAGTTCTCGTTGTACCTTCATAGTGAATAGTCGATTAGCGGAATTTTTCTTACATTTGTTTAATAAAAAAAAAAATATTCGTAGTACATATTATTCGTAATAGGTACATACTGACTTTAATAAATAAGCTTTATTGCTTTGATAATATTTTTTACATAGTGGAAATAACAAATACAAAAAAAAACGAAAACAAAAAAAAAAACACAAACAGTGACATTGAGGATTACTCTATACGAGTAACTCAAAAACAAATAAACAATCATAAATTACAAAAAAAAAAACGTAAGCAAAAAAACACAAAAGGTGCCCTTGAGGAATACTCTATATGAGTACCTCAAATACAAAAAATTATAAAGTGAGTTCTAACGGCAGAAATGCCTATTTTACTGTGAGTTCTGATAATAAATCTAATGAAAGAATTTTTTTAACGGCAAATTCAATTTTTCGTCAGCGATCAACTTCGCTTTGTCCAATGCCAAATAGTGATTCATTAACATTACAGTTGCCTAGTACTTCTTCATATAAGTCAGTAATATCATCTCCTTCAGGCTCGTGTTCATCACTTAATAAATGTATCACTACAGATAAAAGTAGCTCAAAACCCAAGGTATAAGTCGGAATGGACAGATACATAACAGTGGTAAAGCGTGGGCGAAGCCCGAATTCTTCAATAATTTCATCTGCTCTAAAGATGTCTAGGGATAATGGCGCATCATCTACCAATCGTCAAAATCGTTTTTCATTATTGCAAGTCGCCGACGAAAAGCTCGCTGCATCATCGCAAAAGTCTTTTAAGCCCCTACGTATATATTTGAGAGAAAAAAATTCTAACGCCTTTATTAAAAAATTAGTCACGGCCATTGGTGAAAACGCATTTCATGTTATTCCAATAAAGCGTAGTTACATTGACGAAACTAAAATTCAAATATACGAAGAAAAAAGATTTCCAAGAAATTGTGACTGAATTCGGCAAAAATAAACCAAGTTTTCAGTTTAGTTTTTTTCTAGGGATTTAATTAACGTTGAAACTTCTCTAGATCTCTCCTACGATCACTCCCCCACTATCGTTATAATCTGTAACCCACTAAGAAGTGACTTACCTCACCCATATATATAGATGATCAATCGTGTTAATTGGCTGGGATTCAAAAAATAGATTAGTAGTCATTGCACGGAAAATATTGCGTTAAGAACACCCAATGACATTGAAACTAACATTGCCAATCTTAACGAAATTATTAAACAGGCTGCTGAACATTCCACTACCTCCCATCCGCAGTCTGGGTTTAATAAAATTTATTCCAGGGATATTGAACATCTCGTATGTGAAAAAAGAAGAGCTAGAAGGGAATGACAACAGCACAGATCACCCCAACATAAACTCAGACTTAAAGAATGTTCTAAACGACTTCAAGAGTTGCTTGCATCTGAAAAAACTGCATCTCTTAAAAATTATTTGGAAGGTCTTGATGACACACCGACATCTAATTACTCTTTGTGGCGCGCTGCTAGAAAGCTTAAAACCCCCGTTGAGTTTAAGCCACCTCTGCGCACATCTACCGGAGATTGGGCAAGAAGCGATACGGAAAAATGCAAAATATTTGCTGAGCATTTAAAATCCGTATTTACCTCAAATACATGTACTGGTGTTGCTGATTTGCCGAATGTAGTTGCTCTACCCCCTCGAGCCTTAAAGTTTAAGATGCGTGATGTACATAAAGTAATTGCTGAACTCAAGCCAAAGAAAGCTCCAGGTATTGATGGAATTAGTAACAAGATGCTGATGAACTTGCCGCATATTGCAATAAGAATCTTGCTGTTTATTTCTAATGCCATATTACGACTGGAGTATTATCCACAACTCTGGAAGCTTGCAAAAATCAAAATGATTCCAAAGCCGGGAAAAGATCTTACTAAAGCTGAGTCATATAGGCCAATAAGTTTGCTGTCAACTACGTCAAAACTCTTCGAAAAGCTGCTCATGACAAAATTATCCCCAACCTTAACTGATAGTGGGTGCATCCCAGACCATCAATTTGGTTTTAGAAGTCAGCATAGCACCATTGAACAAACTCATAGATTGGTTCAATTTATAAGAAAAACATTTGAGGAAAAGAAGTATTGTTCTGCCCTGTTTATTGACGTTTCTCAGGCATTTGATAAGGTGTGGCATGAAGGTCTAATTCTAAAATTAAAATTATATCTACCAATAAATTTAGTGAATTTATTAGAAAGTTACATTACTACCCGGAAGTTCACGGTTGTGGAAGGAGAATTCATGAGTGTGCCCGAATCTATATCATCCGGTTTGCCACAGGGGAGCATACTGGGGCCAGTTTTGTATTTGATTTATACTTGTGATATGCCTTTGAGCAGCAATATCCATACATCTACGTTTGCCGATGATACAGCCTGCCTTAGTATGCATGAAAACCCTCACGAGGCTTCCCGATATTTACAAGAGCATATTACACAATTGGAAATGTGGTTGAACTTATGGAGAATTAAGGTAAATGAACAAAAGTGTGTCCATATAACGTTTATCCTAAGAAGAGATACTTGTTCCCCAATTCGAATCAATAATCAAAATATTCCTCAACATTCCCAAGTGAAATACCTTGGTATACACCTTGATCGAAGGCTAACATGGAAACATCATATTGACTTTAAGTTAACACAGATGAAACTTAAGTTATCTCAAATACACTGGTTGATTGGCAGAAATTCAACACTTAGCCTGGACTGTAAACTTTTATTATACAAGTCGCTTTTAAAGCCAATATGGTGTTACGGTATCCAGTTATGGGGCACTGCTTCAACTTCCAATGTAGAGAGAATCCAACGAAGGCAAAACAAAATTTTACGGTTAATAACATCGGCACCATGGTACATCAAAAATTCTAATATACATCGTGATTTAAATATGCCACTAGTGATTGAAGAAATTGCAAAATACGCAGGCAAATATTTAACAAAACTCGAGTCACATCCTAAACCGCTTGCTCGTAATATTTTGAACTTTACTGGACACATCCGCTTAAAAAAGAGGGACACAAGGGCTCTATTACTTAACACGCCAGATGGGATTTCTTGAAAATACTTTTTTTATACTTTTTTATAATTTTTTTTCCTTTTTTGATTATCTCTACTTATGTATTATTTATAACTATTAACAAGTTTATGTCCGACAGTGATCGGTCCTTATAATTATATTTTTAGATTTAAGATTTGAATACTTATTGTTAGTTCATATTTGAAGATACAATAAATAAATACATGTATTAAAACATGTATTCCACAACTCTGGAAGCTTGCAAAAATCAAAATGATTTCAAAGCCGGCCAAAGATCTTACCCAAGCAGAATCATACAGGCCAATAAGTCTGCTATCAACAATGTCAAAACTTTTCGAAAAACTGCTAATGTCAAAATTGTCCCCAATTCTAATTGGTAGTGGGTGCATCCCAGACCATCAATTTGGTTTTAGAAGTCAGAAAAGCACCATTGAACAAACGCATAGATTGGTTCAATGTATAAGAAGAACATTTGAAGAAAAGAAGTACTGTTCTGCACTGTTTATTGGCGTTTCGCAGGTATTTGATAAAGTGTGGCATGAAGGCATGATTTTAAAATTAAAATCATATCTACCAATAAATTTGGTGAATTTAGTAAAAAGTTACATTACTACCCGGAAGTTCACGGTTGTGGAAGAGAATTCATGAGTGTACCCGAATCTATATCATCCGGTGTGCCACAGGGGAGCATACAGGGACCAGTTTTGTATTTGATTTATACTTGTGATATGCCTTTGAGCAGTCATATCCATACATCTACGTTTACCGATGATACAGCCTGTTTAAGTATGCACGAGAACCCGTACGAGGCTTCCCTATATTTACAAGCACATATTACACAACTGGAGCTATGGTTAAAATTATGGTGAATTAAGGTAAACGAGCAAAAGTGTGTTCAGGTAACATTTACCATGCGAAGAGATACTTGTTCCCCAATTCGAATCAACAATCAAGTTATTCCTCAACATTCACATGTAAAATACCTTGGTATACACTTTGATCGACGACTTACATGGAAACACCATATTGACTCAAAACTAATACAAATGAAACTTAAACTAACTCAGATATATTGGCTGATTGGTAGAAATTCAACACTCAGCCTAGACTGCAAACTTTTACTATACAAGTCGCTTTTGCAGCCAATATGCTACGGAATTTAGTTATGGGGCACTGCTTCAGCTTCTAATGTCGAGAGAATCCAACGAAGGCAAAACAAAATTTTACGTTTGATAACATCGGCTCCATGCTACATCAAAAACTCAAATATACATCGTGATTTGAATATTCCACTAGTGATTGAAGAAATAACCAAATACTCAGGCAAATATTTAACAACACTCGAGTCACATCCTAATCCGCTTGCTCGTAACATCTTGAATTTTACTGGTCACATCCGCCTGAAAAAGAGGGACACAAGGGCTCTTATACTCAACACTCCAGCTGGGGTTTCTTGAAAATATATATATTTTCTTTTTTTTTATTATCATTATTATGTATTAAAAATGGGTTTGGACGTCATTTCTTATTTATACTCAACACTCCAGATGGGATTGCTCGAAAATATTTTTTTTCCTTTTTTTTATTATCACTGTCCGACAGTGGTCGGGCCTAATACTTATATTTTAGATTTAAGATTTGAATACTTATTGTTAGCTCATATTTGAAGATACAATAAATAAATAAATGTAAAAAAAAATTATTTATTTTGTAGTGTGGTATTGCTATCCATATAGAAACATAATTGAAAGAGGTTGCACACATTTTAAATAATGGTTAGGGCACAAGAATTGCCAGATGTGTACTCGGCAGTACACACATTTGTTTTTTTATACCTACCCATTTGCCAAAGCTCAATTAATTGTAAAAACATAATCAAACATACGCATGAATATAACGTTGCCTCCCATGATTACGCATCTCTGATTCCCTTTGAGAATCCTAAATATCTTATACTTCAATTTCTCCAACCTTTAATAAGTTCATTTATCATAAATTACATATTTTTATTCATCTCTTCAAACTCTTTAAACATAGAAAAAAAACTATAAAAAAATCAAACTAAAACAAAACTAACAACAAAAACATTAATAGATTCCCACAAGCATAAATAATTTCTTTCTTTCCAAAATACCCTTCCATCTCCACCAGCTAAAAAGAATATTCCAAAAAAACTAAGTCAAAATTGTCTCTATGCACACTCTCACTTAAAAAATATTGCACTCTTAATCCATAAACCTTCTGCAACCACTTGATAAACCAAAAAAGATCACACTTCAATTCAAAATTAGAACAAAAACAAAAACATACGTACAAAGCTTGCATGCAAACATAATAAACTACGAGTTATACATCGACGGACCGACATCTAACCATTCTTATCTCACACTTATGCTCACACAACAAAACATCATTATTGTTATTGTTTAAATGAAAGTTTGTAACATAATAACTCTAGTTGTTCTAAGAAACTTTGGGTAAAGGTTCCCTTATGATCTGCATTATTAACATTGAAATGCGCATAGGATTCAGCTAAACCCCTCAATAATCAATTTAATTTTTTTTAATAAAAATTATTTTACTAAATAACTTAAATAATAATTTGGAATTATTAGTGCGTTAATAAATTTTAAACTTAAATTGTAACAATTCCCAATAAAAACAATAATAAAAAAATATTTATAAATTAAATTTTTCGTATAAAATTTTACTTATACTGACGAATGCTACAAACTTTGCCTATTTGCAGTATTTGTTTTGAAAAATTTTGCAAAGTACAATATATTTTTAAATTCTGTTCCTAAAATTTGTTTAAAAACCAACTTTTAAGACACTTGGTTCGGACGAGTCAAATGTAACTATAATATTTCATACTTTTTGGAAACGAACGTTATATTAAAAGATAACGGAAAACAAGTAAAAAGGTTAATGTTAAAGAGGAAATATGATTAAATATTACTATGAGTTAGAAAATAGAAATTAATTTTTTGCAGCCAAGTTTTTCTCACTACAACTGAGATGGCGTATAAATACATTACAGTTGAATTATTTCAAGGGTTTTTTATGATACTATCGGGCAAGCAAAGCTTTTCAATAACATTTAAATTTTTGGTCATGGTTTACCTTTTGCTGAAAATGACCATATGCTGAATCATGTAAGTAAAGCTGTGTTCACATTCTATGTGTTTGCCTCATGGAATGTAAATTTTTTTACATATGATATTTTCTGTGTACGTCAAAATCTGCATTTTACATAGGGTTTATAATTTTTGTTTTCACACGTTGGTATGTTATTTACATTTGACATAAACTATAAAGGTAAACAAATGCTTACTTTTCTTAATAGCTTTTAAATTTTTTCTTTTATTTTTAGTTTTTAATTTATTAAATCAATTTTAATTTCATTTTTCTCACAATTTTACTTAATTTTTAACGCCACCAGCACAGCTGATAGTTTACAAATGTAAACTTTTAGACTTCGGACCGTTTTTTTTTCATTATTTAGTATTGTCGGAATTTCTTGAAAGTTCATAAGAGAACTACAAATTCACATTTAAATCGAATACAAGAATGTAGAAGTGGTGGAACATTTTTCTGTTCACCATTTTACCTGTTTTTCAAAACTACCTGCTGAAGGATTGACTGGTTTACATTTGTAAACCAGTACAATTTGATATATAAAAAAATAAATATTAAGAACATATGTATTTTTTCAAGAAGATTCAAGTTTTATTTAAAATTAAATTAGAATAAGATAAAAATTATGCATAATTAGAGAAAAAAATATAAATAATTATTAACAATATAGGCACTTTGTAATCGTGACACAGTGTGTGGCTGTGGCTGATCCGATGTAAGGCTTCTGATATCCAGCATCGCATTCCGAACATGAGGCCAACGATTGACGTGGCTAATATGTGCTCGACGTCTGATGTTCGGAGTGGCCATATCGTGCGCCAATGCAATGAGGAAGCTACGATGAGAATCGCTGGTCCCATGCGTTTCAGAATACAGCACGTATGCAGCCAATCCCGACAAACCCACCATGTTGAAAAACATAGCTAATGGCTACCGACACAATTTCCGCTTGCACGTGTAATTGTCAAGCATTTTGTGCATGGTATCTACGCCAGCTTTCGTACGATTATATTCCAATATTATTTCTGGTTTGCCAGTTTCTGCATCAATTGCGTTGGTGGAATTCATCGATGGCAAAACATTGAATTTTTTGGCTTTGGGCAGTAAGCGACCAATGTGACGTGTTTCGAAAGGCAAACAACAGATTCGTCCACTTTTCTGTCACGTGTCCAATGCATTTCCTGTGGACTACATCGATTGTTCTAGCGCATCCTGCCAACGACACTCAACTTTTTGTCAACCAATTGATGAGTAAAATCCAATCCGGTGAAACTTGGATGGAATGTAGTTCTTGAAAGAAAACCAGCATCTAAACGGAAACAACTGCTCGCTGCCACCATCGCTCTCGCTGGCTAGAAGTTCTTCTAATTCCGCTTCGGTCAATCTTAATAAAAATTAAAATGCACTTTCACACACGAACACGATATATAGACACGATACACAACTGGTTACATCGATCTTGCCATACCGGTTATACCGAATAGACCTACCGCCACAAGGCAATACTTCTTTACTATAAAAATTAATAGGTAAAAACATAAATGACAAAATGTATACACAAAAACATCGAAAGCATACCTGCGTTGTTTAACATTACTGGGCCCAGCCTCTGGTTCAAGTAAAATTACTGGCGCAACGGCTGGAAAAACTCTTCGTTGGAGTTCAAAAACTGGTGGCCCCACAACATTCCGCGCACGTTTTGACATTTTTCTTATATTTTTTGTTTGTTTTCATTTTAAGAACGATAAACTCGTGTATCTCTGAGCTCGTATATTACATACGGGTTTACAATGTAAACCAGTGATGGGAAATGTGGCACAATTGTGCCATTTTTGGCACTATTGAATGTTAGCTGGCATTGTGACACTCTCACTCATTTTCTGGCACTTTGTGTCCATTCAAGCCATAACAACCAAGCTTAAGCAGCATATGTTGACTTAATTTTTTATTAAAATCGATTATGTCCGATCGTAACTAATCGATTTTCGTAAAAAAAATTAAGATCGAAAGCTTAGTTGCTTAAACTTTTTGACAGTGATGGCTCTTATTAATATGAAAACTTTTCTTGTTAAAATAATAGGCAAAGTGTGAGTGAGTTTTTGAAAGACATCAGTAACGTAAAAAATAATTTTAATATGCATCTTGAAGGCAAATTCGGTGAAGAAAATGATTTTCGGTTGGCATAATTTTTCAACCACCTGCGACCCTACACCTATCTTTTCTACCACTTTCCCTTTCCTAAAGAAGGTAACACTTCTTACTTCTCTTAAATTTTTTTGGTATTTTGGAAATGGAGAAAAAAATTGTTCCTGATTAATTACCTCCAACTTTTTCACTGGTAATATGAGGATTTATTCTGCATAATTAACTCAACTATAACATTTTTTTTAGTCATGACGTTGTTTTAGTAAATGAGCGATGTATCCTTTTGAATCATGTTTTGTTCAATTATTAAAGCATTAGCTGAACCCGCCCTCAATTATTTTATTTTCGTCACATGTGTTTTATACAAATATCTGATTTACCTTAAGCATTTTTTTTCATGAAATTAGTTGCATGAATTTTCTTTATTTTTTAATAGGACGCCTGAAACAGAAGTAGTTGCCAAAAATGCATCAGAGATTCATTCTACGTTCTTTTTTATACACCATTCTCTTTTATATCGCTACAATTAGAAAATTGAAATTGTTGTGTGCAACAAAATTAATGAAATTTCATGGAAAAATTCTTAATGTAAATCAGGTAATTTATACATAAGAAGCATATATTTCCATTTGTATAAAAATCAGTTTAGAAGTTACTTTCGCATTAAGTCAGGTGATGGGCGAACGGACAGCTGGACTTAGGGCGGAATGTAGGGCAACAGAGTATTTACGTTAAAATGGCTTTATTTTTCTGTTAAGCCCGCAACTTTGGCACTGAATATAGGAGGCTTAGCGCCCGTAGTCCCTATCTTAAGGACTTTAGTTGTATAGAAGGTTAGATCATAGGTATTTAATTTCTTATAATAAGTACAAAGCATTAATAAATTAGACAATATGTAAATATATCTATGTGTTTAAGCAACTAATTTTGGAATGTTTATTTTTGTGATGATAATGTAATTTTTTTATCTATACACAATAATATATCATTCAAGGATCATATTATACTAAACGAATATCAAGTGCCAACATTTAAATTAATATATAAAGTGGTTTGACACTATCCAAGTGATTTTGGCACTATTTAGAGACAGATTCGGCACGAAATCAAGATTTTCAATTCCCATCACTGATGTAAACCAGTCTGCCGAAATAGGTAAAAGTAAACAGTCAGCTTTTTAAGGGTTAAACTCAGATGGTGTCAGATGCTTTGTCACTTGAAAATAGAACACGCTCTAAATCAAAATTGTCGTTTGTAATGCAAATAGAGAAATAACACATGCTATTGTTTAAAGATGTTCAGACTACATGTACAAATTTACCATGTGATAACGTGACATTTCACACGACAAATAAATACAGTATATGGAAAAAAGAAGTTGTCAAGGCCGATGTTTTAAGAATTGTATGCAAAGAAATTTATATTTATGTTTTATTAGTTTTTTTTGCATGTCTAGTATTAACATGCTTCATATTCTTAAATGAAAAAATATTGAAAAAAGAAGTTGTCAAGGCCGATGTTTTAAGAATTGTATGCAAAGAAATTTATATTTATGTTTTATTAGTTTTTTTTGCATGTCTAGTATTAACATGCTTCATATTCTTAAATGAAAAGGTACTTCATAAAAAAAGCAAACTATTTTCCATTTTTAAAAAAAGAAAATAAATAAAACCATCGAAATTCATGTTGCAAAAGTAATTTGTCAATAAATTAATATCCGCAATGTCCAACGTTTTTAATGGCCATTTTGATAAGCCTGTATGTCATCGAGTCCATAAGCTTCAAACACTGATCCGCGGAAAATTTGCCCAATGTCGAATGATTCAGTCTTTCAAATCTTCCAATTTTTGGGGGTTATCCTCTGAAATGCGCATTTTCAACACCTCCCACGCATTTTCAAGGGGGTCTGGGCTCTGAGGGGCCACTTGAAAACATTCATATTATCTCTTTTAAAGTAATCCTTTATTAATTTTGCAGTATAGATTGGTGCATTGTCCTGTTGAAGGATAAATTGTTGACGTATCAGCCGTTTGCCTTCTGGAATTGCAGTCTCCTCTAGGATTTTTAGGTATACTGCAGCAGTTACTCTCCGTTCCAGAAGAACTATACTACCAGTTCCATTCGCTGATAAGCGTCCCCAAATTATTAAACTCCTTTCTAATGACTTAAAAGTGGGTAAGGTGCACTTATAGGAAAGCTGGGATTACGCCATACGTACACCATGCTATAAGAATATCTGAGTCTAATCATTGACTCATCTGTCCAAAGCACCGTATGCCAAAAGTTTGGAGGTTTTAATATGTGTTCCTCATAAAATTCCAGTCTTTTCTGCTTGTTTTGTTTGCTTATAATCGGAATTTTGCGAGCAACTCGACCGTGCTTGTTGTTTGCACACAATCTGTTACGTATTGTGTAGAGTGATGGCACCTGCTTGCCTTGGTACTTTAAACGGATCGGCATTGGAAATTTCTAAAATTCGCCTATTCATTCTTTCCGTTGTTATTTTAGGACGCCCAGGGCGCCTTTTCTTGCCAAAGTGGTGTTCTTCCTTATATTTTGATATTACTTTCCAGATTACCGCTTGAATTTTATTAAATTTTTCTGCTATATATCTCTGTGTATGGCCGTCTTTATACAAATTAATAATAGCAGAATGCTCTTCGTCCTTCAATTGCCTAAATTTAGACATTTTTTACTCGGGTTAATACGTATCCCCTGAGAAATCACTTACTATTTATAAAAAAATTAAACATTTTTGTTTGTGATAATAGAAGTCTTCCGTAATAATAAAAAATACGTACCTTAAATACAACTGTTCTTAAGCTGAGTTTACATCTGGGATTTCTTGTGTGCCATTTGCCCAAAAAAACGTAACCAACTAATTACTAATGAAAAACTGTTTGATATATAATATATTTATTGATTAAAACAGTTAGCAATCATTTTGGATTGTATAAAATTGTCTATTAATTATGTATGAAAGTGTTTAACTTAATAAATACATGTCTGAATGAAATAGTTTTTCATTAGTAATTAGTTGGTTTCGCTTTTTTATGCTTATGTGGCATTTGGCACAAAGATGGAAACCCGGCATTAGTTAAAAAAATTTCTCTCTTGACTTAAGTTCTTCAAATAAATAACTATACATACTTTATTTGATAACTTAATTTTGCAACGTCACATCTTCAACTATTTACAAAGAATGCATTGCCAAATACGCATTGTTAAATGAAATGGCTCAAAAATTCACGTGCTCTTACTTTTATAGCGGTACTTAAAAAATTTGTAAAAGAGTAGCAATAAAACACATAGAGAAAGATCATAACATAGCTTGAAAAAACAATGTTTGATTTGACAACTTAATTCTTCCATGTACTGTGTAATGTGAACAAAGCTTAAATAAGTACGTATTAGTGATGTAACGAATGTCATTTTTTGATATTCGTGAATACGAATACGAATATTTCAAACGATATGCGCGAATACGAATACGAATATTTCAAACCATATTCGCGAATATGAATATTTGAGACGATATTCGCGTGTAGTGTACCTCACTTACTGTAAATCACTGTAGCATAGTTTAATTGAATTGCAACACAGTTCATTGTAATAATTAACAAAATGCTTACATTATAAAATTTAAATTTTTTTTTTTTATTAATACATATATTTATTTATTGTATCTTCAAATATGAACTAACAATAAGTGATCAAATCTTAAAGCTAAAATATAATTATTTAGCCCGACCAGTGTCGGCCAAAACTTAGTGATAATTTAAATAATACAAAGTAGTGATAATCAAAAAGGAAAATTAAATGTATTTTCAAGCATTCCCATCTAGAGTGTTGAGTATAAGAGCCCTTGTGTCCCTCTTTTTTAGGCGGATGTGACCATTAAAATTCAAAATATTACGAGCAAGCGGATTAGGATGTGACTCGAGTTTTGTTAAGTATTTGCCTGCGTATTTTGCAATTTCTTCAGTCACTAGTGGCATTCTTAAATCACGATGCAAATTTGAATTCTTAATATACCATGGAGCAGATGTTATTAACCTTAAAATTTTGTTTTGTCTTCGTTGAATTCTCTCTACATTGCAAGCTGAAGCAGTGCCCCATAACTGGATACCGTAACACCATATTGGCTTCAAAAGCGACTTGTATATTAAAAGTTTGCAGTCCAGACTAAGTATTGAATTTCTGCCAATCAACCAATGAATTTGAGATAACTTAAGTTTCATCTGAGTTAGCTTAAAATCAATATGATGTTTCCATGTAAGTCTTCGATGAAGGTGTATACCAAGGTATTTCACTTGGGAATGTTGAGGAATATTTTGATTGTTGATTCGAATGGGGGAACAAGTATCTCTTCTTAGGGTAAACGTTGTATGGACACACTTTTGTTCATTGACTTTAATTCTCCATAAGTTCAACCAGATTTCCAACTGTGTAATATGTTCTTGAAGATATCGGGAAGCCTCGTGCGGGTTTTTGTGCATACTAAGGCAGGCTGTATCATCGGCAAACGTAGATGTATGGATATTGCTGCTCACAGGCATATCACAAGTATAAATCAAATACAAAACTGGCCCCAGTATGCTCCCCTGTGGCACACCGGATGATATAGGTTGGGGCAGACTCATGAATTCTCCTTCCACAATCGTAAACTTTCGGGTAGTTATGTAGCTTTCTAATAAATTCAGAAAATTTATTGGTAAATATGATTTTAATTTTAAAATAAGGCCTACATGCCACACTTTATCAAAGGCCTGAGAAACGTCAATAAACAGGGCGGAACAATACATTTTGTCTTCAAAAGTTCTTCTTATAAATTGCACCAATCTATGAGTTTGTTCAATGGTGCTATGCTGACTTCTAAAACCAAATTGATGGTCTGGGATGCACCCACTATTAGTTAAAATTGGGGACAATTTTGTCATGAGCAGCTTTTCGAAGAGTTTTGACATAGTTGACAGCAAACTTATTGGCCTGTATGACTCAGCCTTGGTAAGGTCTTTGCCCGGCTTTGGAATCATTTTGACCTTCGCAAGCTTCCAGCTTTGTGGATAATACTCCAGTCGTAAAATGGCGTTAAAAATAAATAACAGGATTCTAATTGCAATATGGGGCAAGTTTATCAGCATTTTGTTACTTATTCCATCAATTCCTGGAGCTTTCTTCGGGTTGAGTTCAGCAATTAGTTTCTGAACATCACGCGTATAAATTTTATGGGTCGAGGGGGTAGCGCAACTACACTTGGTAAATCAACAACACCAGTACATGTGTTTGGGGTAAATACGGATTTTAAATGCTCAACAAATATGTTACCTTTTTCAGTATCGCTTCTAGCCCAAACTCCGGTAGAAGTGCGCAGAGGTGGTCTATATTCAACGGGTGTTTTAAGCTTTCTAGCAGCTCGCCACAAGGAGTAATTAGATGCAGGTGTGGCATCAAGATTTTCCAGATAATTTTTAAGACATACAGTTTTTTCATATGCCAGCAGCTCTTGAAGCCGTCTAGTGCACTCTTTAAATCTAATTTTACTTTGGGCTGATCTGTGCTGTTGCCATTCCCTTCTAGCTGTCCTTTTTTCACGTAAAAAACGTTCAATGTCTTTAGAATAAATTCTATTAAACCCAGTCTGCGGATGGGAAGTAGTGGCATGTTCAGCAGCCTGTTTAATATTTTGGTTAAGATTTTCAATGTTAGATTCAATATCACCTGGTGTTCTTAGGTTAATATTTTCCGTACAATGGCTACTGAGGTATTTTTTGAACCCCAGCCAATTAACACGGTTGATCATCTTTACATATGGGACAGGGAAGTCACTTCTTAGTGGGCTACAAATTGTAACAATCGTGGGAGAGTGATCGGAGGAGAGATCTACAGAAGCTTCAACATGAATTAATTCCCTACCGATATTTTTCATGACTCCAAAATCTATAACATCCGGAATTTTGTGTATGTCCGTAGGCCAGTAAGTGGGCTCCCCACTTGAAATGACGTCCAAGCCCATTTTTGAAATTGTGTTGAACAATGCCCGACCTCTAGGTGTAATAAGACGCGAACCCCAGAACGTATGTTTTGCATTGTAGTCCCCAGCTGCTACAAAACAAGGGCCAAGAGATTTGTAGAATTCCTCGAATTGATCCTCAGTAATTGCGAATCTGGGAGGGGAGTAAATTGATGATATCACGAAATTTGTAACAAAATTTTCGACACAAATATTTGTTGCTTGTAGATGTTCTTCACAAATGTTATCAAGGACATAGTGTTTGAGTCTTGACTTAATTAGAATTGCTGACCCACCGCATGCTCTCCCCCTTGGGTCCTTTGAATCATATTGAGTGTAACCATTTATTTTAAATAAGCTCTTTGAAGTCAAATGAGTCTCAGAGACCAACATTATATCAATATTTTTTTCCATGAGGAAGTGCTCAAGTTCATTTTTATGCTGGCGAATGCCGTTTGCGTTCCAGAAACATATTTTTAACATGTTCATGGTTTGTTAACTAATGCTTGAAGCAGTGTATTCCGCATTCGCAGCATTTCTTGCATCATGCTAGTCATATTTATTGTAAAGTTGTTTATAGTTAGCACCAGATTCTCAATAGTAGCTTCAAGGCGACTAAAGTTAAAGCCTGAGCTTGCATTCGCTGAATTATTTTGCGGTGAAACATTTTGTGAGGGACTAGAACTAGCCTTAGCAGCATCGGCATACGATACACGTGAAGTAACTGGTTGGCTTACTTGAGCAAAAGAGGCGGAGTACGCGTTTAATGGTTGGGCTGGAGCTAACTTAGGTTTTTGACTCATAGTCTGTTGAACAAACGAATATACAGGGCATCCTCTATAGTTAGCGGTGTGATTACCTCCATAATTACTACATTTTTTTTCTGCTTGTTCTTTTGGCTTAGTGCAGCTAGCAGTACCATGCAATTCACCGCAGATAACACAAGCTGTAGGTAAATTGCAGTAAGTTTTTGTATGACCATATTCTTGGCAATTATGGCACTGTACAGGACCTGAACGCTTACGTGGCTCTTCAACTGTGATTTTTCGGTGTAACAGAAACTTTACGCTATAAATTGGATGGGTTTAATTTTTTTTCAATTGTATGCCATTCGGCTCCAGTTCAATGCGAAATAGGGGTTGGGCGACCTTTTCTCTGTTAATTATATTAGTAACGTTTTTTACCTTAAATCCTTGGTCTAGAAGTGCACATTTTACTTCTTCGGGCTCAACATATGAATCTATGCCCTTTAGTACTATCTGTAGGCCTTTAGCACTCTTAAGTTGGTATGTGTAAAAGTTTGTTTTATTTTTTTCAAAATCATTTACAATTTTTCGAAAATTGTTTTCATCGTATATTTGGATTTAAGTTTCATCAATATTACCTCTTTTAATTGGAATTACGTGAAAAGTATTTTCACCAATGGTCGACAGTAGTTTTTTTAGAAGCGCGTTGGAATTTTTTTCCCTCACATATATTGGTGGTGGCTTAAAAGACTTCTGAGATGATGAAGCGGTCTTCTCATTATCGTCTTGCAATAATGAAAAACGATTTTGACGATTCATGGATGATGCGCTGTTATCCCTAGACATCTTTGGAACAGATGAAATTTTAGAAGAATTCTTGCTTCGCCCACGCTTTACCACGGTTATATATCTGTCCATTCTGACTTGTACCTTTGGTTTTGAGCTACTGTTATCTGTAGTGATAACTTGGTTAGGTGATGAACAGCCCGAAGCGAATGATTTCAATGGCTTAACTGACGAAGTACTAGGCAACTGTAATGTTAAAGAATCACTAGTAGGCATTGGACAAAGCGAAGTTGATCGCTGTCGAAAAAGTGGATTTGTTGTTAGAAAAAGTGTATTATCAGAGTTTTTATTTTTATTAAGAGCTTCCGAACTGACAGTAAGTCTGTCATCAGGTTTTTTATTTTTATTGTTATCATTATGAGCATCAGAACTCACAGTAAAATAGGCATTTCTGCCGTTATAACTCACTTCACATTTATTTGTTTTTGAGGTACTCATATAGAGTATTCCTCAAGGGTACTTTTGTTTGTTTGTTTGTTTTTTTTTTTTGATTACGGTTTTTTTTGTTTTTGTTATTTATGACTATGCAAAAAAATATTAACAAAGCAATTAAAGCTTATTTATCAAAGTTAATAATATGTATTACGAATATTTTCTTTTATATGATTTTTTTTGTTAAGTATGTATGTAAAAAAAACTCCGCTATGACGTTAGTTCACTATGAAGGTACAACGAGAACATAAAATTTAAACGACAAACTTTTATTTTTATTAATAATTTATGTTATTATAGCAAAATTAAAGACATAAAAAAACACAAAAATTTAAGAATGTAAAATAGTATATAAGCACAGCAAAATGTTAAATAAAACAGACTTTAATTTCTGAACGCAAACTGGCAATAACTTGCCTTGTTTTTTAATTAAATTCTCAAAATATTTTGTCACCTCCTTTGAGCGCCTACTGATAAGCTGGTCTCCCTGACAGCTGTAAAAACAAAACAAGGGACTATAGGGCCTCACTAATACACGCACGCTGACTACACGATATGGTTATCGATCCTTTTAACCTTTACATGGCGATTCTGCAGCTACGATCCTGCGGACCAAAAAGAGCCCTGTGACAAAAAGTTAATAGCTGAAACGGACTTTTGATAAACAATGAAATAATATCCTGATTTCAGCGCACACTAAAAATATTCGTTAACATTTCTACAAACTGGAATGTAATGGAAAATTAGTTTAAGATTGTCAGCACTCTAATGAATTCCCAATACATTGATGAATATAAAAAACGATTTTTTTTAGCAATTATTATTAAAATCTTAATACATATATTAAAATAACTTATTCGTTAGTAAAAAAACACGTAAAAAAGATACATTTAAAAAATACAAAATTAGTAAAAATGGGAGGAAAATCATCAAAAATAGCTAATCCAAATGCCAATGTAGTAAATAATTTTGAAATTGTAGACCTAGACTAGACAAATAGATTCAGTATTTATACTGATGTTAATATTAGTTATATTAAGCGCATTAAACATATTAATTAAATTATATATCTTACACAAAAGGTCTCTGAGAAAAAAGTATGCTAGCCGTAGTGACAACTTAGATAAAATTTAATTTAAATGAAAAAAAATAAATAAAAATAAATTTTTAAATCAATGGAATGGAAAAATATTGTTAGTAAAATAAGATTGATAAAAAAAATTTAAACAAGTCCTATAAATGTTTAAACACTGATAGAAGTACAAAAGATGAGACAATTGAAAAACATATACAAAATTTAATAAACAAATTTGAAGAAATAAGAGTTATATTAAATGTAAATTACAATCGACTAACAACTTCACACAAAGTCACAGCCGACGCATTTTTCCTAGATTTAAGAGATAAACTTACAAAAATATCAACAAGAAAATGATTAGAATTAGAAATACCTAGCTCTTTACATCAACAAGTAATTAGAAAAATTTCGAAAAACTCAGACATGACACAATCAACTGCAACAATGACAATGAACGCTTCAGAACTTGCATTAATTGCAAAATTAATACCTATCTACTCTGGTAGAAAGGAAGAACTTAACCCATTCATAGCCAATTTGGAATTGATTCAAGAAACCCCAGATGATACAAAGAAAACCAATTTCTTTCAATTCATATTTAAAACAATATTAGATCAAAAAGTACAAAACAGAATTCAGCAAACTAGCATACCAAACAATTTAGAAGAATTAATCAAAGAACTAAAGAAAAATTATAAGACAAACCAAACACCAAATAGCATCCTAAATGACTGAAATAAAATATCACAACAAGGTGACATACGAAAATTTGCAGACAAAATTCAAAGTTTAATTTCAGAATTAAACGAATTACAAGTATCAAGCATTGGTGAAGAAAGCAGAAATGCAATAATACAATCAAATGGTATCATTGCATTTAACGCATTTAAAAATGGATTAGCTAATAGAGAAATAGTTAAAACAATAGAAGCAAGCAGAGTAAAAAGATTTGCAGAAGCTTTAGAAATTGCAGAAGAATGCAGCAATTAAAATGCCCAAGCACACATTATGCATCACAGAATTAGGTTTAGTAATAATAATAGAAATCAGAATAGAAATAATAGAAATTTTAGCAGCACAAATCGCATGAATAACAATAATAATAACAGAAATAATAATTTTGTTAACTTCAGAAATAACAATTTTAGTAAGGAAAACAATTTCAATAACAATAGAAAAAATACAAATTTTATTAGAAACAATAATCCCAACACTAGAAATAACACCTTCAATAGTAGAAATGAAAGTAATAATAATTTTAATAGAGATAGACAAAATAGCACACATAGAAATAACAACAACAGACATATACACACAAATAAGATACGGGAAACGTACTAGGCTCGGAATACAGCGGTATTCCGGACAGCCAAATTTGAAAATACACAAAGTATCTGATAATAACACAAATTTTATAACTACTAAATACAAAAATAAAACTTTCACTTTTCTTATTGACACAGGAGCTGACATATCACTTTGTCGAATGCAAAATGAATTCCAATATGAATTTTTAAACGAAGAAGAAAGATGCAAATTAACAGGCATTACTACAGAAGAAATTCATTCACTAGGTACATTAGAAATATAACTAAATTTAGCAAATGAAATATGCGAACACCCATTTCATATTGTAGATTCAGAATTTCCTATAGAAACAGACGGAATTATAGGTAGAGATTTTCTCAAGAAATATCCTTGCAAAATAGATTACGAAACATTTACAATTTCCATATTTACAAATAATACAACTATAACACTCCCAATGCATACAAAACCATTTACGTCACTACAAATACAAATACCACTAAGAACAGAAATAATACAAGCATTGAAATTAAACTTAACTGAAGACAGCGTAATCTTTAATAATGAATTAAAGCCAGGCGTATTTTTAAGTAATTCAATAGCACCAAAAAACGGCATGAGTCATTTGAAAATATTAAATACAACGAATGAAATAATTTTAAAAGGCATTAAACTCCAAACTGACCCACTTAAAAACTATAAAATATTAAATTACAATAATGTTAATAACCCCAAAACGTTTTGAACAAATACTGAATGACTTGCAAATAAATAATAATGACAATTATGCAAAAACAGAATTAATAAAAATTTTTAGGAAATATCAAAATGTTTTTCACCTCGAAGACGAAAAATTAAGCGTCAACAATTTTTACACACAAAAAATCATGACGTCAGACAATACACCAGTTTACATAAAAAACTACAGATTACCACATGCACATACTGAGGTAATAAACGACCAAATACAAACAATGCTTGATGATAACATAATTGAACCATCAATTAGCCCATATAATGCTCCACTCCTCTTGGTACCCAAGAAAAGCACGGAAGACAAAAAGAAATGGAGACTAGTAGTACACTTTAGAAAACTGAATGACAAAATTGTAAGCGACAAATCTCCACTGACTAGATTAGAAGATATTTTGGACAAACTTGGTAGAGCCAAATGGTTTTCTACACTGGACATGACAAGTTCATTTCACCAGATTGAATTAAATGAAGAATCCAGTGATTTACTTAAGACATTTTATAACAAAAGACGGTGTAAAGACAGCCCCATCAAAATATGAAACAATTAAAAATTATCCAATACCTAAAAATACAGACGAAGTAAGACGATTCATTGCATTTTGCAATTGTTACAGAAAATTCATACCAAATTTTGCTGACATCGCTAAAGACCTAAACACACTATTAAAGAAATCGACAGAATTCAAATGGACAGAACAATGCCAACATGCCTTTGAAAAACTAAAAGAAAAAGTAATCAACCCACCTGTATTACAATACCCTAATTTTGAAAAACCTTTTATACCAACAACCGACGCTTCAAACTACGTGTTAGGAGCAGTTTTATATCAAGGCGAAATAGGACAAGACTTACCTATTTCATATGCAAGTAAAGCATTACAAAAACATGACATAAATAAACCAGTAATTGAAAAAGAACTATTAGCAATACACTGGGGAATAAATTATTTTAAACCATATCTATATGGAAGACAATTCATAGTAGTAACAGACCACATACCTTTAATCTCACTCTTCTCACATAAGAATCCTTCATCTAAAATGACAAGAATTAGATGATTATGATTATGATTTTACAATTATTTATAAGAAAGGAAAAATTAACACTAATGCTGATGCACTTTCAAGAATAAAAATTGACTCTGACATATTAAAACAAATGATACCATTAGAAAACGATGAAAAAGAAAGAAAATTATTAGTAACTACAAGGGCAATGAAAAATAAAAATAATGAGGCAAATATAAAAAAAATACTGAGTCAAATAACAATAATAAAATATGATTCTCGGAAGTCTGATCAACTTCAAATATGGGAATGCATATCCATTAATGACGTCAAAAATATGAAGAAATTGAAATTTAACAAGTTTGAAAATATAAAAGAAAAATATATATTTATTGAAAATAATATTGTGCACATAGGACGTAATGATAATTCATCGAAACCAGATTCGAATATGAAGAAATTGCGTACCGAAAATATGAATATAGGATGTAATGATAATTCATCGCAACCAGATTCGACTATGAAGAAGTTACATACCCAAAATATGAATAATGAAATTAATAAGCTAGCAAGATTCAGCGATAACTTAGCGAAACTAGATCCGATTCTGAGGAAACTTATATCTAAAATGAAGAAAGAAAATATTAAAGAATTAGCGCTATCAAATAATGATGAAATATTTAAAGTATATACAAAAGAAGAAATAAAAGAAGCATATGCCAAGATAAATACAAATAACAAAAGTGCCGAACGAAAAATATTAATGTACAATGCCCCAACAAAAATAACATATGCAATATTGCAATACAAACTAATTGACGAATACCACAAAAAGATGGTAAAGAGATTTGTGTCATATTGTGAGAAATGTACGAAAAATAAACAAAGAAAACACATTTAGGAACCACTTACACTAACAGATACACCAAACAATAGTTTTGAAGTAATTTCAATTGACACCGTAGGACCTCTTCGTATTTCAAATGATTACCGATACATTTTAACTATGCAGTGCGAACTAACAAAATTTGTTGTTGCACATCCAAATCCGACAAAAGATGCACTTACAACAACCAAAACACTTGCCGAACAATTTATTTTAAAATAAGGACAATTTAAAGTACTTAAGTCAGATAGAGGAACAGAATTAAAAAATGAAATAATTGGTAACATATGTTCGTTATTAGGAATAAAACAAAATTTTTCAACACCTTATCATCATGAAACACTAGGATCAATTGAAAGAAATCAGAGAGTACTTAACGAATTTCTATTATCAACCGCAATTGATTATGTGTGGGATAAGTGGATTCCATATTTTACTTTTGCCTATAACACGGCGCCACACATTGACACACATTGGCTACTCGCCATATGAATTAGTATACGGAAAATTACCATCCCTACCATCTGACATTGTAGACAACAATACAAAATTTTATAACTATGATGACTACGCACAAGAACTACGACTTAAATTACAATTTACACTAAAAAGAGCTGGAGACTTGTCAACAAAAGCAAAAGAAAAAAGAGTAACAAGCAATAAATATGAAAATAGATTTAATTTAAATATAGGAGATTTAGTACTAGTTAAAGTAGAGAATAGAAGGAAACATCAGAGCCCATATAAGGGAAAGAATGTAAAATAGTATATAAGCAGAGCAAAATGCTAAATAAAGCAGACTTTAATTTCTAAACGCAAACTGGCAATAACTTGCCTTGTTTTTTATTAAATTCTCAAAATATTTTGGCACCTCCTTTGAGCGCCTACAAACAAAACAAGGGACTACAGAGCCTCTTTAATGCACGCACGCTGACTACACGTTAGGGCTAACATTATCCATCCTTTTAACCTTTACACGCGAATACGAATATTGAATGCAATATGAAATATTAAAAAATTGTTATGAAAAAGGACTTCACACTCTTGTTGGCGTACTTTAAAGTTAATAAAAAGTACCCAAAATTTTAATGATTGTCATTGAATAATATTTGAAAATGATACAAAGCACAAATTTCTATAAAAAAAATTAATAAGGGTTTTCATGTAAACTCTTAAAATTGCCATTTGTGCAATTGGGAAAACTTGAGAGACTTGTTTCATGAAGCCCTTCAGTAACTTTTTTGAATAAAATGTCAAAAAAATTAATTTGATAAATTGAAAACAAGTAAATTTCAAGCAATTTTCAGTTTAAATACATATTTATATGTTTCTAAAAAAATAAAGTGTGGGTTTGTGTTTAAAAATGCCTAAAGGCAAAAACCAAAAAATGGTTGTTTAAAAAATGCTCCATTGCACAGCTTAAGAGAGTGTAAAACTGAAAAATTGCAGAGTTTGCGAGACTTTTGAACATTCTCATGAAAACCCTTAATGTATTTGTACAAACTAAAATTTTTAGTCATTTATTTAAATTTCGTTTAGGATTTATGCATTTATTTATTTATTTTTTTTTTGGAAAAATATTCGTATGCGCATCCGTCTGAATTAAGCGAATACGAATACATTCGTATTCGCCTGAAAATGTCCGAATGTTCGAGAATTTGAATACGAATACGAATATTCTTCCATCACTAGTACGTATATACATAAGTACAGTATTTGCATTCTGTGTTAGGCGGACGTCGGACGCACGGTCTAAAGCTAGTCCCACCAAATAAAACAACTTTGGTTACATCTGTCCATAATATATTTCTTCTTTGTTCTTATTACCATTCCACATGGTCTTTAGGGAACTTTAAGCGTGCGACTGCTTGCTTTTTTTTTTGTTAAAAGGGGAACCTTCCTTGGACTTCTTGCAATTAGGCGGTTCTTTAATAAGTATCTGCGGATAGTTATTATACTAACATCAATGTTAAGATCCCGTAGTATATTTTTGGATGACGCCGAAAGATTGATTTCCCCATACCTTACTATTAGTTGGTCGTCCACACTAGACGTTTTGCGTTTGAGTTTCTGCTTTATTTTCATAAGATAAGGCATTTTCTATCATTTGATCGGAGCACTCAAGGATTTCTTTAATTTCTCTGTATGTATTTCCTATTTTTTTCGAAGATCAGTAATCAACGCTCTTTGCTTGAGAATAATGTTTTTCTCGTCCCTAATAGATGTATAGTTATAGTCTTAAATTACAAAATACGTAATTCCGTAGCATTTCAAACAAACAACTCACCTAAGTGGAAAATGTAAAAATTAATTAATTAAATTATACACAAAAGATTTTCGCACGATTCTTTTATTAATTTTGCTTCTCAGATTCCATTAAAAAATCTGTTATAATTTTTAGCAGTTCGGAAGTTTCCAGACTAACAACTTTTACGTGAAAAAATATTGTGTTGCAGCACTCCTATTATATTGAACACAGCTGTATGTGTTTACGTATTTATATGCATACATGCATTGACATTTCGTTTTGAGTTAAAATGTTGGGTTTTCGCGTTCCCGTACTTAGAGTTTGCTCTAATTTTACCGAACTTTACCCAAGAAGTAAAGGAACACACCTAATAAATTTTTTTTTTTTTTTTTTTTTTTTAATACATATATTTGTTTATTGTATCTTCAAATATGAACTAACAATAAGTGATCAAATCTTAAAGCTAAAATATAATTGTTTAGCCCGACCAGTGTCGGCCAAAACTTAGTGATAATTTAAATAATACAAAGTAGTGATAATCAAAAAGGAAAATTAAATGTATTTTCAAGCATTCCCATCTAGAGTGATGAGTATAAGAGCCCTTGTGTCCCTCTTTTTTAGGCGGATGTGACCATTAAAATTCAAAATATTACGAGCAAGCGGATTAGGATGTGACTCGAGTTTTGTTAAGTATTTGCCTGCGTATCTTGCAATTTCTTCAGTCACTAGTGGCATTCTTAAATCACGATGCAAATTTGAATTCTTAATATACCATGGAGCAGATGTTATTAACCTTAAAATTTTGTTTTGCCTACGTTGAATTCTCTCTACATTGGACGCTGAAGCAGTGCCCCATAACTGGATACCGTAACACCATATTGGCTTTAAAAGCGACTTGTATAATAAAAGTTTACAGTCCAGGCTAAGTATTGAATTTCTGCCAATCAACCAGTGTATTTGAGATAACTTAAGTTTCATCTGAGTTAGCTTAAAGTCAATATGATGTTTCCATGTAAGTCTTCGATCAAGGTGTATACCAAGGTATTTCACTTGGGAGTGTTGAGGAATATTTTGATTATTGATTCGAATTGGGGAACAAGTATCTCTTCTTAGGGTAAACGTTATATGGACACACTTTTGTTCATTTACCTTAATTCTCCATAAGTTCAACCACATTTCCAATTGTGTAATATGTTCTTGTAAATATCGGGAAGCCTCGTGAGGGTTTTCATGCATACTAAGGCAGGCTGTATCATCGGCAAACGTAGATGTATGGATATTGCTGCTCAAAGGCATATCACAAGTATAGATCAAATACAAAACTGGCCCCAGTATGCTCCCCTGTGGCACACCGGATGATATAGATTCGGGCACACTCATGAATTCTCCTTCCACAACCGTGAACTTCCGGGTAGTGATGTAACTTTCTAATAAATTCACTAAATTTATTGGTAGATATGATTTTAATTTTAGAATTAGACCTTCATGCCACACTTTATCAAAGGCCTGAGAAACGTCAATAAACAGGGCAGAACAATACATTTTTTCTTCAAAAGTTCTTCTTATAAATTGCACCAATCTATGAGTTTGTTCAATGGTGCTATGCTGACTTCTAAAACCAAATTGATGGTCTGGGATGCACCCACCATCAGTTAAAATTGGGGACAATTTTGTCATGAGCAGCTTTTCGAAGAGTTTTGACATTGTTGATAGCAGACTTATTGGCCTGTATGACTCAGCCTTGGTAAGGTCTTTGCCCGGCTTTGGAATCATTTTGACCTTCGCAAGCTTCCAGCTTTGTGGATAATACTCCAGTCGTAAAATGGAGTTAAAAATAAATAACAGGATTCTAATTGCAATATGGGGCAAGTTTATCAGCATATTGTTACTTATTCCATCAATACCTGGAGCTTTCTTCGGGTTGAGTTCAGCAATTAGTTTCTGAACATCACGCGTCTTAAATTTTATGGTTCGAGGGGGTAGCGCAACTACACTTGGTAAATCAACAACACCAGTACATGTGTTTGGGGTAAATACGGATTTTAAATGCTCAACAAATTTGTTACCTTTTTCAGTATCGCTTCTGGCCCAACCTCCGGTAGAAGTGCGCAGAGGTGGTCTATATTCAACGGGTGTTTTAAGCTTTCTAGCAGCTCGCCACAAGGAGTAATTAGATGCAGGTGTGGCATCAAGATTTTCCAGATAATTTTTAAGACATACAGTTTTTTCATATGCCAGCAGTTCTTGGAGTCGTCTAGTGCACTCTTTAAATCTAATTTTATTTTGGGGTGATCTGTGCTGTTGCCATTCCCTTCTAGCTGTCCTTTTTTCACGTAAAAGACGTTCAATGTCTGTAGAATAAATTCTATTAAACCCAGTCTGCGGATGGGAAGTAGTGGCATGTTCAGCAGCCTGTTTAATATTTTCGTTAAGATTTTCAATGTTAGATTCAATATCACCTGGTGTTCTTAGGTTAATATTTTCCGTACAATGGCTACTGAGGTATTTTTTGAACCCCAGCCAATTAACACGGTTGATCATCTTTACATATGGGACAGGGAAGTCACTTCTTAGTGGGCTACAAATTGTAACAATCGTGGGAGAGTGATCGGAGGAGAGATCTACAGAAGCTTCAACATAAATTAATTCCCTAGTGATATTTTTCATGACTCCAAAATCTATAACATCCGGAATTTTTTGTATGTCCGTAGGCCAGTAAGTGGGCTCCCCACTTGAAATGACGTCCAAGCCCATTTTTGAAATTGTGTTGAACAACGCTCGTCCTCTAGGTGTGATAAGACGCGAACCCCAGAAAGTATGTTTTGCATTATAGTCTCCAGCTGCTACGAAACAAGGGCCAAGAGATTTGTAGAAATCCTCGTATTGATCCTCAGTAATTGCGAATCTAGGAGGGGAGTAAATTGATGATATGACAAAATTTGTGCAAAAATCTTGGATACAAATATTCGTTGCTTGTAGATGTTCTTCACAAACGTTATCAAGGACATAGTGTTTGAGTCTTGACTTAATTAGAATTGCTGACCCACCGCATGCTCTCCCCCTCGGGTCCTTTGAATCATATAGAGTGTAACCATTTATTTTAAATAAGCTCCTTGAAGTCAAATGAGTCTCAGAGACCAACATTATATCAATATTTTTTTCCATGAGGAAGTGCTCAAGTTCATTTTTATGCTGGCGAATGCCGTTTGCGTTCCAGAAACATATTTTTAACATGTTCATGGTTTGTTAACTAATGCTTGAAGCAGTGTATTCTGCATTCGCAGCATTTCTTGCATCATGCTAGTCATATTTGTTGTAAAGTTGTTTATAGTTAGCACCAGATTCTCAATAGTAGCTTCAAGGCGACTAAAGTTAAAGCCTGAGTTTGCATTCGCTGAATTATTTTGCGGTGAAACATTTTGTGAGGGATTAGAACTAGCCTTAGCAGCATCGGCATACGATACACGTGAAGTAACTGGTTGACTTACTTGAGCAAAAGAGGCGGAGTACGCGTTTAATGGTTGGGCTGGAGCTAACTTAGGTTTTTGACTCATAGTCTGTTTAACAAAAGAATATACGGGGCATCCTCTATAGTTAGCGGTGTGATTACCTCCACAATTACTACATTTTTTTTCTGCTTGTTCTTTTGGCTTAGTGCAGCTAGCAGTACCATGCAATTCACCGCAGATAACACAAACTGTAGGTAAATTGCAGTAAGTTTTTGTATGGCCATATTCTTGGCAATTATGGCACTGTACAGGACCTGAACGCTTACGTGGCTCTTCAACTGTGATTTTTCGGTGTAACAGAAACTTTACGCTATAAATTGGATGGGTTTGATTTTTTTTCAATTGTATGTCATTCGGCTCCAGTTCAATGCGAAATAGGGGTTGGGCGACCTTTTCTCTGTTAATTATATTAGTAACGTTTTTTACCTTAAATCCTTGGTCTAGAAGTGCACATTTTACTTCTTCGGGCTCAACATATGAATCTATGCCCTTTAGTACTATCTGTAGGCCTTTAGCACTCTTAAGTTGGTATGTGTAAAAGTTTGTTTTATTTTTTTCAAAATCATTTACAATTTTTCGAAAATTGTTTTCATCGTATATTTGGATTTTAGTTTCATCAATATTACCTCTTTTAATTGGAATTACGTGAAAAGTATTTTCACCAATGGTCGACAGTAGTTTTTTTAGAAGCGCGTTAGAATTTTTTTCCCTCACATATATTGGTGGTGGCTTAAAAGACTTCTGAGATGATGAAGCGGTCTTCTCGTTATCGTCTTGCAATAATGAAAAACGATTTTGGCGATTCATGGATGATGCGCTGTTATCCCTAGACATCTTTGGAACAGATGAAATTTTAGAAGAGTTCGGGCTTCGCCCACGCTTTACCACGGTTATATATCTGTCCATTCCAACTTGTACCTTTGGTTTTGAGCTACTGTTATCTGTAGTGACAACTTGGTTAGGTGATGAACAGCCCGAAGCGAATGATTTCAATGCCTTAACTGACGAAGTACTAGGCAACTGTAATGTTAAAGAATCACTAGTAGGCATTGGACAAAGCGAAGTTGATCGCTGTCGAAAAAGTCGATTTGTTGTTAGAAAAAGTGTATTATCAGATTTTGTATTTTTATTAAGAGCTTCCGAACTCACAGTAAGTCTGTCATCAGGTTTTTTATTTTTATTGTTATCATTATGAGCATCAGAACTCACAGTAAAATAGGCATTTCTGCCGTTATAACTCACTTCACATTTATTTGTTTTTGAGGTACTCATATAGAGTATTCCTCAAGGGTACTTTTGTTTGTTTGTTTGTTTTTTTTATTACGGTTTTTTTGTTTTTGTTATTTATGACTATGCAAAAAAATATTAACAAAGCAATTACAGCTTATTTATCAAAGTTAATAATATGTATTACGAATATTTTCTTTTATATGATTTTTTTGTTAAGTATGTATGTAAAAAAAAACTCCGCTATGACGTTAGTTCACTATGAAGGTACAACGAGAACTGGACCTAATAAATGGATGATAAAATAGCGCCTAATAGTCTACCGCATATAATCGTGCTTGATCTTCTGTTGTTATCAAACAGTGTCAGTAAACAACAATTCAAATTCAATTGAAGATTTTTTCAACAATGAAATATATCACAACTAACTCTGTTGACTAGTATGTGTATTACATTGTATAATAATTTTAAACAGTAAAGAATTGTGGCAACAACAACAAGAATGAATGAAAATTCATGTTTTGTTACTTCATCACTTATAGTTTTTACTGTTTTTTTTTGGAAAGGAGCAGGTAGGAGCAGCTGATTTTTTTTTACTTTTAGCTGAGACTTCAAGCTCTAATTTGACATATTTCGTTAAAGAGCGCTTCACAGCGCTAAAAAGGTGTATTCCCCTAAAGTTGAACATTGAAATTTTGATGTTGTTTATACTTTATTCTACGAAAATTTTTATATGGCACTTTTTCGAAGTTTTTTTTAATGCAAATCTCATCTATGGCAATTGCCATTAACGAAAATATACAACTAAGTCAAAGGAAAAGTTTACTGTGATTGTACCAAAAGATTGAATATACAGTAAATTTCCATGCCATTTTAAACAAGCGAACATATATGAACTTCGAGCGTGTGAATTATTTTATTCAGATATCTGACAACAAAATACCAAAAAGTTATCCAATTTTATTATATATTATTATTATTATATTTATTATAATTTTATTTTTTATTTACTTAGCAAGTTGTTAATAAAAATTAAGTTAAAATTTAAATGTACTTACCCGTATTTGCTTTAACAATTCCATAACTTCACAGGCAGCTAAGTGTTATTAAATAAGTTGACACTTTGTTTTTGACCGGGACTAATGATTTACCTTAAATGATGCTCTACCAGCGCGCTCTCCGCCATCTTGCCTCGAAAACTATTGAACGTATAAAAAATTGTTTCAACAAAAGTTAGTAGGGAATTTTATCCGCTACAATATTGATACTGAATACAAAATGGCGATAAACCCATGGAAAAATGTGAAAAGTATAGATTTTTATTACCTTTGACCTTAGATTTTAATAGTTGAGTACATCCCACGATATGTAGGTTTTGGGACAACTTTTAAGATGTCAAAATAAAATTTTATACGATTTTATAGCTGGGTATCTCAAATTGCGAGATTTTTACCTAATTTTGACTAATTTGACTGGACTATTATGGTTTGATTAGGCTAAAGTTCGTATCATTCTGTTAGCCAAATTACATGCGATAATTATTAATGAACAAATAACACCAAAATCATTTGCAAATATTCTGACAAACACTAGTAGAACAGAACAAGTAGCTGTTTTCGAAGGTTACTGCACCTTTATCATCAGCGGTCTTTGTGTTTGGTACTCTGAGTGATATCAGTTGATGTCAAGGTTGGCAAACGGTATAGTAAAAACGGTATAGTAAAAATTAAAATTCTGCTAAAATTAGATACCGGTATCGATACCGAATTTCTTTTCGGTTAGAAAAGTAGGGTGTTGATGAGAGTTCTGGAAACAAGAGCAGGGAGCAAAAAATTTGTACTAATTTTGTATGGCATGAACGATGAAAAACTGTGTAATGCACATTTGGCAACACTGGTCAGTTGAATGTGTGGTTAAAATAGGGTGGCACTTATATACCTGGAAGTTTTTGAAATTGTGTGTGAGTAATGAGATTCGGCAACTGGGCTGGCACGACTTGGCTTGGCTTGGCTTGGTTTGGCTTGGCTTGGCTTGCCTGGGTTTGGCCGGGGTTTGGTCGGGGTTTGGGCGAGGGTTTGGGCGGGGGTTTGGCTGGGGTTGGTTAGGATTTGTATACTAATTTTGTATGAGAAAAGTAACAACGATGATATAAGTGCCACCCTATTGTATTGTTGTTCTGTTGTTAAAAGTTCTGTTGTGGTTTTTTCGTTGATATGTATGAATGTGTTTGGTATGTACCTACAAGTTTTTAAAATTGTGTGTAATCACAATATTATAAATATGTGTAAATAAATATTGTTTTTGTAAAAGAAAAAACCTTTTTTTTTTGTTTTATATGATTTAGACTTTATTAAAATTTCAATTTTTGTTTATTTTGAAATGTCCCCAAGCATAGGTATTAATACCATCTTCTCTTATATAACGTTTATTATCATCATAACTTAATACAACTTTTGATATTTGTTGTGTATAAATTTCATGTAGGATAGATTTAAATATATACATTTTATCGTGATATATGGTTTTATCTATCAAACAGTTACGATAATCATTTATAGTTAGTTTTTTTAAAGCAGAGCTTTTTACACCTTTAGCTTTTTTGATTTCTTCTTTATCGTCAACAGCTATTGAATATACTTTTGATCGAAGTCCAATAAATTCTAACATTACATGTCCATTATTCTCATCTTTCATCATTCCCAAAACTTTTTTGTTTTGCAAGGGGAAATTGAAAACATTATTAATTGAATAGTCTGATGTATCAAAGTTTAGATGAAGATCATTGTAAATATCTTTATAAAAATCGTTTGTTCTTATTGTGTAAATTAAAGAATCAGTATCCATATAATTTAATTTTAAATTTTCATTAAACTTTGTCTGCATATACTGATAGTGAAAGTCATACATTTTATATTTAGATAGTTCTAGAACTGAAAACCCTAAATATATAGGTTTATTGAATGTTACGCTATCCATACTCATTTGAATTGCAATCATATTATCGGTAAAATGTGTTGAACTATGAAAATTAGGTTTTGCTATAAGAGCTCGTGCGCCCAAACGGTTGTGTTCACTTTCCCAAGCATTAACGATTTTTACATTTTTACGTTTTTCAACATTTTCCATAGTTTTACCGTATACCGCATTATTTAAAAGTTTAAAAAATTTTTTTTCAAACTCATTTTTGGCATTGGTTCGATGAAAGGTATTTAAATCGATATACTGTTTCAACCAAGTTGATTGTTTAAATCTTAATATTCTATGAATTTTAACTAATTTTAAACCATTTCTAATGCACTGTTGAAGATTTCGATAGTGAATTATATATGATTTTTTGTTAGTTAAATCGGGAATTAGTTTCTTTATATTATGATGTTGTATTGGTGGACTTTTAAGTTCAGCACAAAACGGTAAATCATTATGACTATCATGTAGTTCTTCAGGATAGTCTAAATCAACTTCTAAAATGTAACCAAAATCAGAGTTTTCAGATACTTTCGAAATATCAAAGCTATCTATATCTTCAATCCATTCAAATTTACCTTCTGGTAAAGATTCAGACATTGCCCAACCATACAAGTTGTTCGCATCTAAATACATAAGATATTGTGAGGGTTTAGAGCAATCATATGTTTTGATATATTTATGATTTGCAACTGTTCGACGTGTTGTGCATTGAACAATACCACCTCTTATTCCTTTTTTAATGAAATTATACATATTTATATCGGTGAATAATTCCAATTTAATGTTCGTTATTTTTAACATGGCATCCCACGATAAACCAGGTGTTGTATAGTAATGACATGAATCAAGATAATATATTGATTTACAAACAGAACGAAAATTTTCAAATACATCAGTTAAAAGAAGTACATCAGTTTTTAGATATAAAAGCATATACTCATTTACAGATTGACAGTTAAATGTAGACCAAACACTTAACGCGTGCTCATAATCAGCAATAGTACATTCTTTATTATTTAATGTAGAGAAAAACTGTTCACGAGAAGGTAAGACATTTTCATTTAATTTTTCAACTGAATCGATATAATCATAAGGAAATATACCTTTTCTTTTCAAAAGATTAAATTCTAAATGATTTGGATATATTGATTTCAGTGTTTTAAAGTTATCGTTATGTAAATAATTAGATAATTTATCTAAACTAGACGACATAAATTTAAAAGAATCGAGAAAACGTAATTCTAAATTATATTTGTCAGTTATTTGAATTCTTTTTCTAACAGATATATACAATTCTTTATTAAGTGGTATAACATCTATATCACCCGGATAATCTGCTAGAGCCTTTACAAACAAATGACAATCATAACCTGAAAAGTTATGAAAAATTATTGGAATAAAGTTAGGTAATTGATAATTAATATTACATTTCCAATGAGCTGGACCGCGATATTGACCAGTTAAATGACAGTGATCAGCACATCTATCATCATCTAGAATTTGTTTACATATATGACACTCATTAGTATTATAATGTTTTTCAACTTCATGGGGTAATAGAGAATTCATTGGCACTACTTTCATTAGAAAGTTTGTACACAAAAAACGTGCATCCTCAATCAAATTTTGAACAAAATCTTTAACAACATCGTTACCTGTATACGTTCTCAGCTTATTCAGTTTAGAATCAAAAGATGATTTTATGTAGTAGCTGTAAGCTATAGGTATATGTTTTTGAATGCTTGTTACATTATTAGAATTTTTGTTGTTAATTTTACTTAATATACATTCAAAATCCGCATAGATAACAAATGGTACATCTAATTGATTTTTAAAATTTTTGAACTGCAATATATTATCATCCTTAACACCCGAAGGCATTTTGGTAACAATTTTATTGCATTCTTGTTTATGTTTTAATAACAAGAGTTCTCTGGTTGAATAGTGTAAGCAAAAATTACAAAAATATTTAGCACCTAGATGTTTTGAAACTTGTGTGCTCAATAAACGACTTATGTTTTTTATCCAAACATAATGTGATTCATCGTTTTCATCATCTTGAATGTATAGTAAATTGATATGATTAATTTTTTCATCAGCTGTCCTATAATATGGTCCAACGATTTCTTTTTTTATCACATCACATCCAAAAACATTCACGCTTATATTTAAATTGTATTTCTCAAATATCTTAATATCAGCAATAGATAGAGGAAAGGTTAAGTTGGTGAAATCAATTGTTATTCCATTTGTTAGTGTTATTAAGCTTTGTGTGATAACATTACTATAATGTGAATATTTTGGATTTAAATGATTGTTTTCTAATGCAGCTATAAGAGTCCATTTGAAACAATAATTATCATTATTTTTAATGTTGATGCACGCTTTTTTATTTCTGATAAATATTGGTAGTTCTAAATATTTAGATCCTTTTATAGGACAATACTTGTTAACGTTTATTTCAATTTTATTGATACAAACTAGAGACCAACCACTGTCTCTCTCTTGAAATTCATCCATTTTGATTGCTATTTCTATACTATGATTATCATACATGTCTGATAGATCTTGTTCTAATTGTACTATTACCATTTTCGTTTGAAAAGATTTCACACTAATTAGTGCGCTATCATCATCTTCAATTTCATTAGTTTTTGAGAATTTTATATATTCAGCAAAAACTTCTATATTAAATTTTATATTTTGATGTTCTAATAACATATTTTTTAAAATATTTATAATACTTTCTTTTGCATTCGAAAATAAAATGTTTATTGAAAGCTCATCTACCTTTTTATTTTCGTATACAAAAGTTTGAATACGCTTAGTAAATAAATTTTTACTTATATATATATCGTTGTTAATAAACAAACGATTATTTTTTTTTATGTTCATTAGTTCTCAAATGATGAGACCAAGAACCTTTTCTTATATTTAAATTACAAGTTTCACATCGTATATAGCTACACGATGGAGTTTCTTCAATATTTTCAACTTTAACAATTTTTTCATTTTTTAAATTTAGTTTTGTTTTGCTTGATTTTGGATTAATATGTTTATTATTAAAATGTCTCTTAAAATTAAATTTGGATACGAAAGACGTTCCACATACTTCACAGATGTACATGATATAACACCAGAAATGGAAGTAATGTACTGAAAGTATTTGAAATTAAAATAAACACAAATTATAGATTTGCTCTTAATATCTACAACATACCTGGACTTAGTGAAGATGTTTATATAAATATTTAAATATTTCACAATTTCGGTTTAAAGATTACTTTTTAGAATTTAGCTTTTACGTAGTTTTTAATAAAATCAAATACCGTTTCAACTTTTTATATAAATATAATTTTAAAAAGTTTTTAAATTATATATAAATTATAATATTCTGTTTTTAAGAATACTTGTTTAATAGTGATTGAAAACACTGATATCGGTTTTTGAATATGTTTTTTTTATTTTTTTTTGCGTGTAACACGTTTTCTCAGAATTATGAAAATCAATTGTTTCATTAAAACTCATTAACAAATGTTCTTATATACTTTATTTTCTTACTAAAATACAAGTTTGATAAAAAGTTGCGGTCAAGTACATAAATAATAAAATTAAAAAAAAAATTAACAAACAAATGCTTAAATTAAAATTGTAACCACATTTATTATTAACATAATAACAGCTTTATCATTCAGAGCAAATAATTTCGGCTTCTGTTTGTCGTTGGCTTCAATGACATTCAATATTCAATTTACTTCTTTGGTGTATCTTGAGCTAAAACGATAATAATTAATTATTAGATTTAATAATAAATAAATAAATAAAAACTTTTTTACCAAAAATTACCTGTTGTTTCCGCATTTATAGTTAATTCGTAATTTAACTCACTGCTTCCTTTCCTATCTTTGAAAAGGTAGTATGTATTGCGATCAAATTCCGCAATAGTATCATCATCTAGAGTATCATTAAATATACTGGGTAGGTATATATATTGATTTCCTTCCACCAAACAACGAATTTTCGTCCCAAAGCGTGTCTGTACACGCTCCATCTTCGTAATTTGGTAATTGTGATTGAAAACCATCTCATTTATAGGGAGAATGGTTTTATTTTGGCATTTTTTAAATATTGTTTTTAAATGCGTTTCCATCTTTAGTGATTTACTTAACTTGAATAACACTTAAAGTAAAACTAGAGGGGGTTTTTATACAAAATTCGGAAATGTAATTTTGTTTCTAAACAGGAAAAATGTGGTTAAAATTTTAATGTTGTGAGAATTTAATTTTAAAAAGTTTCCGTTGCGGTTTTTCAATTTTATAAAGTTGTTATTTAATTAAAATGTATGAGAAAATTTTAAAAAGTTTCTGATGCGATTTTCCGTTTTTTATAAAGTTTCTATTTAATCAAATGTGAAAGAAATTTTAATGTATGCAGACTTTTGTTAATATATATATATATATATATATATATATATATATATATATATATATATATATATATATATATATATATATATATATACATAAATATATATGATTTTAATTTTAAAAGGTTTCTGTTTCGTGGATTGTTTAAAATGTGTTTTCTATTTCATCATCATGATCATCATCATCTTCTTCTTCAGTACTGTCATACAAGTTGCTGTAGAATACATATTGCTTCTTCTTTTTAACGATTAGAGTATATAATCCCTTCACTTCTTTAACTTTCTTTAAAATGTGTGGAGTTGTGTTTAGATAATCCATCTGATTTTTAGTAATAATCAGAAATCGTTTAGGTAAATAAATGTAATATTCTTTATTTAGAAGGCATCTTATACTTTCACCATATTTTGTATCTACTCGATCTATCTCGTTGATTTCATATATAGTATTTTCTTCCATATCCTTTAAAGGTAAGTATGTAATATTAGGATTTTGAAACAATTTTCTTAAGCTTGCTCTCATTTCTTTTTTTGCTTTCGACTTTTCACCGTAAAACGAACTTTCAAACTGATTCTTTATATTCAATAATTGATAGTATGAGACGTTTTTTAGATATTTCAATAACTTCTTATCAATTGCGGTTAAGTATACGTATATATATATATATATATATATATATATATATATATATATATATATATATATATATATATATATATATATATATATATAAAGAGATATATATAAAGAGATTCAGTTAAATTAAAAACTTTGATGAATATGTATTGGGGTCAATTTTTAAAAACTGGTGATAAATATTGTACTTGTCATGTACAGTGGAAAACTTTTCAAATAATAAATGCAATAGTTTTGGATATTATGATGCAGGTGTTTCTAACCGCAGAAGGAGGGACTAGAACGCAAATTTTTTCTCTTAATAGAGGACAACAAATGCCAACAAATATTCCAATATTTCAATTTAGTCACAATCAACATATAAAAATTGAGGTTATTAGTTGGAACAGTCTATGAGGGTGGTTTTAAAGATATAAATGTATACTCATACAAACCATCATGTGTTTATAGTGAAATAGATGAACATGTTTTTAGTGATCCAGCTAAATCTTATAATGGTAAGACTGGTATCCGCTCATTGAATAAAAATCAGCAAAAACCTCCCCTCCCTCAAAAAATTGTTAATAATAGTAAAGTTAAGAAAACAGCTGGTGGTGCTAGCGATGGTGATGACTCATTTCAATATGAAGATTATTAAATTAGTATATAAATATAAGAAACAATTCTTATCATCTCATTCAAAAATATATCGCTAACTTAAGAACATATCTATTAAAAAGAAAAACTAAAATGAAAAATATTTTTATCACATTGTTTGCATATATCTATATCATACAAGTGTTTTCAGCTTCATTACCTATTGATTTGAGTGAAAATGAACTTAAAAATACAGAATTTGCAATAAAATTACCAAATAATGATACTGTGAGCATACAACTAAATTTCAAACTTTTAAAGTTTAATAATGATTTAAATAAAAACAACGAGTCAACAGCAAAAACAGAATATAAATCAAACGAAGAACAAGAAGACTCTCCACCACCTATAAATCAATCTTTTACTGTTGAACAAGCTATTGAAACATTTAGGCAAGATTTAGTAAAAAAAGAAAAAAATATTGCGGGAATAATTGAAAGTTCGGCTCCATTTTATAGGCATTTTCAACTTCAATACAAAGATAATATAAAATTGAGAATCCGTTGTACATATGACAGCAATTACTTGAAACGTCGATTAAATATTTCATGTTTCGAATACCGTCAAGTTGAATACGAGAGAATTTTAAGTAATGGTGAAATTGAGGCGTTTTCTGAGGATGATACTACATACCGATCCGATATTACATTAATCAACATTCAAGATTATACACATGATTTGGATATGGAAATATTATAAATTAACTAATATGATGAAATACATTTACTACTACTTAATATAAACTTTGTTGTTGATGTGATAAGAAGTTTTTAACATAAATAAAAAAATTAAAATAAGAAAAACAATGAATAATCAGTTTTTCAACAATGAAACAACTTGTGGACCTGATACCTGTAAATGTTCCTTATCGATAAAAGTTGGGAAGAAGCATTATGTATAATGCATTTTTATAATAATTTAAAAACATAGACTTTATACACGTTCTACAGTCGTCGTTGTGACTTGATTAGTATTACACAATGTCGGAGGAGAGAATTTTAGTTGTAGACGTACAAGGTTTTTATCTCAACAATAAATTCATTGTAAAAGAACTGAGTATTTCAATTAACGATATACAAGTACAAACATTTATTATTAAACCACCTTTTCCATATTCATTGTTGACAACAAAAGAAAAAGATTCAATTAATTGGCTTTATAATCATCATCACGGATTAAAATGGCAAGATGGCGATTCAACCTTAACAAATATTAAGGAATATTATATTGCGCATGTTAAAGATAAAAATTTTATTTATTATGTTAAAGGATTAGAAAAAATTAAGTGGATTCAAAATATTTTTAAAGATGAAATTAATTTTTATAACCTAGATGATCTAAATTGTCCAAATTTAAAAACATTATATCAAAATGATAAATCTGTAAATGTTTGTTGTTATCATAGAAAATATTGTATATGTGCTCAAAAAAATGCAATACTCTTAAGAAAGTTTATTAAATCAAATATTAATAAAGAAAACATAAAATCATAAAAAACATTTTTTTTATTTATTATTTAACACTTAAATCAGATAAAATAATCATCAAACATTAGTTCATTCTGAATACTTGAAATGTCAATAACGATCTCTTTAACCGGAAGCACTTCAACTTTGGTTGGAGAATATTTTCCTCCAATTGAACTCCCTACAAAATATGTTTGTGGACTTATTGATTTTGTAGCATTCAATTCCATACCCAATGTAGATGTTCACAACAATTTGTTTCATATAGGAAATCATATTATTACTATTCCGGTTGGTTCGTATGAACTTGAGGATATTGATTTTTTCTTAAACTCAAGCTTAAAAGATATTGATGAACCAATTTATCTAATAATTGAAGCTAACAATAACACACTTAAAACTGAAATAACCTCATCAATGGATATAGATTTTTCACAACCAAACAGTATAGGAAAGTTGCTCGGATTTAGCAAAAGAAAATTAGAAGTAAATTCAACTTCATATTATAACACTGATCAAAATCTTCAAAATGATAAATCTTTGGAAGTGATGATTGTAGATATAAATGAATTGAATACTACAAGGTTATTTGAATCTGACTTACCTGCACATATTACGGATGTTAATACAATCCGCATTGAAAGCAACTTAACAACCGGATCATTTATTAATAATACTTCGAATCATGTTATTCATGAATTTCCTCTTGATGTTCCTCCAGGATATAAAATAAGCGAAAAACCTCGAAATGTTATTTATTTACCCGTCAACTGTCAGCAAATAAACAACATAACGATTAGAATCTTAAATCAAGACGGTGAACTTATAAATTTTAGAACAGAAAAAATCACTCTTAGACTCCACTTCAAACCAGAATAATGATCATTTACAATAAAAACGTAATGCAAAGAGGATTTCCATTCAATACCGCACCAACTCACATTCGAGAAAGTATAAAAAATAATAAACCGTTAACATCATATAATACAGAATACTTAAAATCATTAGGATTTAATCTTAAACCATGAATGAAATACTAAATGTCCTTCAAAAACCTATATATGATGAGAGTATTGTAAAAAGAGAATATCATAGTTACTCTCCATATCTAAAATCATTCAACAACAATGATGAAATTCGTATACCAATTCAAAATCAGGATCTCTTTGTCTTACCAAGTGAGAGTATGATTTACATTCATGGTTTTATAGTAAAGACGGAAGCAAACAAAGAGGTTCCAGCTATAGATGTGAAATTTAAAAACAACTTTGTTTCATATTTGTTTGATGAAATTCGTTATGAAATTAATGGTTTTGAAGTTGATCGTACACGCAAACTTGGAATTTCATCCACCATGAAAAATTTTGTATCATTGAATAAGGCTGAAAGTGCTACACTAAAAAACGCTGGTTGGTGTCTTAACGAAACTTTCGTTTTAGAAAAAAGTCATTTTAGCTGTTGTATACCTCTGAAAATGTTGATGGGGTTTGCTGAAGATTATAACAAAATACTATTAAATTCGAAACATGAGCTCATTCTTCAACGTTCTACATCCGATGAGAGATCATATTATCCTACAAATACAACTGATTATTTGAAATTAACAATTCTGGATATAACATGGAAAATGCCGCATATTCAACTATCGGACTTTGCAAAATTGGAAATGTTTAAGATAATCAACAGCAAAAATTCTATACCAATTGCATTTCGTAGTTGGGATTGTCATGTAAATTCTGCACTACCAACGAATACAAAGGTTTTATGGAATGTGAAGCTTTCTCCACAAAACGAAAGACCACGATTTCTTATAATTGGTTTACAAAAAGAGAAAAGTAAAGAACAAGGAAATATATTTGACCATTGTAATATCTCTAATTTAAAAGTATATCTAAACTCAGAGTCATATCCATATGACGATTTAAATAATCGTTTTGAAAATGGTCAGTATTCTGTACTATATAATATGTATGCAAAATTTCAACAAAGCTTTTACATGCGAGAACCTGAACCATTGCTGGATGTTAATGATTACAAGTCTTACGCACCGCTTATTGTTGTTGATGTTTCACATCAAAATGAGACTGTTAAAATTGGACCTATTGATGTACGAATTGAATTTGATACTGAAGCAAACAAACCAATTCCAGAAAAAACATCAGCATACTGTTTAGTTATTCATGATCGGTTAATCGAATACTCACCTCTAACAAGCGAAATTAGAAAAATTATTTAATTACAATATTTCTTTTAAAATTTTTAATAAATGAAAAAATTTTTTTTATATATATATATAAATAAAACAAGATCTTTTTAATTCTTAACCGATGTATTTTATTAAAACATTTATAGTTTCTTTTTAGTTTAGCTTCGAAAACAAAAATTTTAAACATAAATGACCACAATTTATTGTATTAAAATTTTGATATCTATCATAATTATAACTAATGTTTTTTCCTAAATATTTTATTAATTGTTCTGGTGGCTGCAAATTGCCAAAGCTATCAAAATATTCGATTTGATTGTTGTTTTTCCAGTATGCTACCCAATGTGTGCCAGGTCCCTTTGATGTATCCAGATTGATTATTCCACATTCTTTTTTAAATGGTTTGCTTGGAAGAATGTTGCACATAAACACACCTCTAAAATTTGGAATATGTTTTGCATATTTTCTCAAGTCTACATCAGAAAGGGCTCTTTTAGGTAGCTTCATTAAAAATTTTGTTGATAAGGCTTTAAATATAATCCAAAACCTTTTTTATATGGTTTTAAGAACATGCCTTTTCCCATCGCAATGGCTTCCATTGTATTATTGTGTCGTTTTGCTTCAGTCAGCTGTTCCTTTCCATTTTTAACTGCATTGATTGCTTTTGTAATACCAGATACACCACCAGCTAAACCACCAAGTGCACCCAGTGCAGCAAATATAGGGGCAAGTGGAAGAAAACCTCCAGATTTTGGTAGCGGTATTATTCGAGGTGTTTTTATTAACGATTTTTTCTTCCCCTTGAAAATATTGTTTACAACTTTTCGTGAAATCTTTATAGCATCTTTCAAGTTTTCACTTTTTTTATATTCTTTCTTGCACTTTTCAATGCATGTGTAAATAGTTTGTGGGTATTTACTGGAGACAATCTTTTAGTTTTACTAATAACGTTACCCATTCCGAATTTTGTTTTTGTTTTCATTGCAGTAGCAACAAACCAACCGTTTGATTTTTCACCCAAACTACTATCGCTTGCTTTGACCCTTTGCCAAGCCTTTTCAGTTAAAATTCTATCAGCAATATGTCTTTTATCTAAATCTTTATTGTTTGAGTATGCTATATCGTGCTCTCTGCAAGCAGTATCCAATGGATTGATTTCTTGATCACCTCTAGCTAAACGTTTCTTTAATTTTGTACCAGGTCCGCAAAATTGATAACCGGGTAGATGAAGTTCAATGGGAAGTTTATTAATTATTTTATTTAGAAAACCTTTACCAATGAAGGATGGATGGCGACTAAATAACTTTTTATAAATGATTGTCATATCTATTGATACTTTATCGATTAAAGATTGAAATTAAATTGATTGAAAACAAATAAAAGAGACTGGTTTATATATTATGTTATCATTAGATTTCAGAATGCGTTTTTTAAACAACATAAAAGGATTGATGTAAAGAATATCGAATCAAAGTTCGATTCATCAAATAAAATTCGTCATAGTTCATTACTACCGAATTCTATTCGAGCTCTTATTGTGGGTCCATCAAATTGCGGAAAAACAAATGTTATGATCAGTCTTATTGAAAGTCCTCATGGATTGAAATTTAAAAATATTTACTTATATTCAAAGTCAACACAACAACCGAAATATAAGTACTTAGAAAGTCTAATTAAACCCATTAAGGAGATAAATTTTTCATCATTTTCTAATAATGATGATGTTCTATCTCCAGACGAAGTTAAACCGAATTCAATATTTATATTCGATGATATAGCTTGTGAGAAACAAAATCATGTACGTTCTTACTTCTGTATGGATCGTCATAAAGATATTGATAGTTTTTATTTATGTCAAACTTATACACGTATACCAAAACACTTGATTCGCGATAATGCAAATATGATTATAATTTTTTCACAGGATGTAATGAATATTAAACATATTTACAATGATCATGTTGGTTCTGATATGACTTTAAAAACATTTCATAAGTTATGTGCCGAGTGTTGGAAAGAAAAATATGGCTTTCTAGTTATTAACAAAGATGATCCTATGAATAATGGTCGATATAGAAAAGGTTTCGATATATTTATAAATCTATAAAAGAAATATTACAGATATTTTAAAATCAGTACAAGATTAATTATTAAACTAATAGCTTCTCAACTATTAAACCGCTAACTGCTAAACTGATCTGTTTTGAATCTACCGCTAACTGCTAAACTGATCTGTTTTGAATCTGTTTCTAATTCAATCTATAAATATGAACACAAATCTAGTTAATAATCTTATTAAAACTCGAAATATTTTAAAAAAGAAATATAAGAATATTTTGCTTGGAGAAATTGCAAATGATGAATTGTTGGAAAAGACATTTAAACCAATATCAAAACCATTAAAAGAATTAGTCCAATCAACTAATAGTAACATTATAAAACATGAAAAATATCCGGATAACTCTTTTAAACATGATCTTGAGAATAATAAAGTTGCCTTCAGTACACCATATAAAAAGAGTAAGCTTGATTATAACACGTTTTCTCCAAACTTTAATAACAAGAAAATCGAGAAAAGTTCAAACACGTTTCAATCATTTGATGATGAAAATGATCATGATGACCATGATGATGATGATGATGATGATAATAATGATAATGTTGATAATGAGGATGATAACAATGATGATGATAACACCATTGCAATACATCCCAATCAAAGTATTCAATATAATTTATCAAAGGTTAACTTAAATATATATGATAAAACCTATGGTCCTCATAAGGATAAAAATCAAATATGGAGACTGGGTAATGAACCCATCGCTTTCAATTCAACCAATATTACTGTAGGTAATTTAAAATGGCCCTTCACATCAGGCTTATATGAATTGTTAGTTTATAAGAACCCAATCAGTTATAATAAAACAGATTTAAATAATTATAAACAAATATTGGAGATGACTAATGTCCATAAACGAAATAACAGTATTAATGGACAAATTAAAGGAAATCGTTCAATTAAATATACAACGATTATCAAAAACCTATTTAAACAACAGAAAATTCATAAGGGAAAAGGTTTAATGAAATTGAATAGAAAAAAGCATAATTATGTTTATTGGGATGATCCTAATGAATTGGTTGATAGATTGTGTCTTTTGATTTCATCAACAACAGCTGGTCACTCAAATCATAATAATGAAATTGTATCAATTATTGAGGAATTGAGAGAAGCACAAATTATTATATAAATAGTCTTATAAATGTTTAACAATTCATATTCATAAAATGCCTATCGATAAGTTTGGACATTATATTGAAAAATCTGTAAGATACCAAAATCAACATTTCAAGATTCATTTGGATAGTGATCGTAATTTCAACTTTAACTTGCGGAGAATAAAAAATATTGCTAGTCCTGTATTGGAAAACGATGCTGTAAACAAAATTTACATGAAAAGTTATTTAAGTGAAATAAAGAAACAACTGGATACAATGTACATGGAGAGAATTAAGGGAATGGAGGATCGTTTTAACGAAATAATACAACAACAAAACGTGCTGATTACAGAAAAATTTGATAATGTAGAAACACGTTTAAGTAAATTAATACATGATCAAAGTATAATACAAAATAAACTCAATCAATCACTAAGAGAAATGACATCATTATTTAATTACAAAATTGATTCAGTTGAAGAACGTCCAAATGAAAAAACGAAGCTCATTACAAACCATTAAAACATAGATATGTAAATCGTTTTTGATTTAAATTCAACATAAGCCGCATTTAAATTGATGTAATCTAAGACAGACGTTAGAAATGGAGCGACAAGAAGTGGTTCAGGAGCTTCATAAGCAAGCACGTAGAAATTTCATTCGACGTCGAGTGGTGGTCAAGGGAATTGATGATCTTTGGCAAGCAGATCTTGTTGAAATGGGTGCTTACTCAAAATATAACAAAGGCAATAGATTTATTTTAACAGTTATAGATACATTCTCAAAGTTTGCTTGGGCTGTACCCGTAAAATCTAAAAGTAGTGAAGATATAACCAATGCTATGCAATCTATTTTTTCGCTAAAGAGAATTCCAAAAAACTTGCAAACCGATAATGGTAAAGAGTTCTATAATAAAATATTTCAAAACTTGATGAAAAAACATAATATCAACCACTATTCTACATATAGTATCATGAAAGCGTCTATTGTAGAACGATTTAATAGAACTCTAAAAGGAATGATGTGGAAAAATTTTAGTCTACAAGGAAATTATCAATGGATACATATATGCAAGGATTTAATTAATCAATATAATAATAAAAAGCATAGAACAATTGGAATGACGCCAAAGTCTGTTAACACAGAAAATGAAAGTTCTATACTAAAACAAGTCTATAATCATCCTAAAATATATAAATTTGGTAAACTAAAAGTTGGAGATCACGTTCGAATTAGCAAATATAAACATATTTTTTCAAAAGGATATACTCCAAACTGGACAACTGAAATTTTTAAAATTCGTACCTTACAGAACACAAACCCCATTACCTATTTATTGGAAGACTATCAAAGGAATCCGATTGTTGGTGGATTCTATGAACATGAACTATTAAAGACACATTTTCCAAATACATACTTGATTGAAAATGTTATTAAAACTAAGGGACACCAGGCGTACGTAAAATGGTTGGGATTTTCCAATCAACATAATTCTTGGATCAATAAAGATGAACTTCAATAATATTATACATATATATATATATATACTTCAATATGAGATTTATTTTTTTACTATTTTTTATTATATTATAAAATTTTCAAACAAATTAACAAATAAAATATACATAAATAGTATTGTTTTGATTTTTATTTCTAATCAGCTTTGTTGTGTATGGTTAGAGTCAAGCTTTTGTATTCAAACAATTTAATTAAATCAACTGTTTCAAACACATTCATACATATCAATGAAAAAACTACAACAGAAACCGAATCTGATTACACACAATTTTAAAAACTTGTTGGTACATACCAAACACATTCATACATATCAACGAAAAAACCACAACAGAACTTTTAACAACAGAACAACAATACAATAGGGTGGCAATTATATCATCGTTGTTACTTTTCTCATACAAAATTAGTATACAAATCCTAACCAACCCCAGCCAAACCCCCGCCCAAACCCCCGCCCAAACCCCGACCAAACCCCGGCCAAACCCAGGCAAGCCAAGCCAACCCAAGCCAAGCCAAGTCGTGCCAGCCCAGTTGCCGAATCTCATTACTCACACACAATTTCAAAAACTTCCAGGTATATAAGTGCCACCCTATTTTAACCACACATTCAACTGACCAGTGTTGCCAAATGTGCATTACACAGTTTTTCATCGTTCATGCCATACAAAATTAGTACAAATTTTTTGCTCCCTGCTCTTGTTTCCAGAACTCTCATCAACACCCTACTTAGAAAATACCGGTATCCAGAATACCGTTTACGTCTATACCGGTATGTACCGGTATACCTATTCCAACCAAAAATAAAATTTCAAAAATTTATTTCAATTAACTTTCTTTTATAAACACGTTTTTTTCTCCTTTACACATTCTTATGAATCGTATCTGTACACATATAAATATTTTAAATTGGTGAAAAGAGCAAAACCACTGTAAGCGAGAGTTATTGTATATGAAATCGCGAAAATTAGTATACTGGCTGTTATCGATACACAAGCTAATGCGGATATTTAAAGTTTTGAAGAGTGTTTTTTTAATATATTGCACATTAAACTGGTTCTTTAATTGATATACTACATATGTGCTCTGTATAAAATATGAGGTTTGCTGCCGTTAATGCCTAGCGAGGCCTACAGTACCCGATACACAGTGAGGATTTTGTAAAAAAATTGGAAATAAATTTATAAATTAGCTGTTCTTTTGCTATGAAATCTTACACAGCATTGAGGAAGGTGTCACAGAGCTTAAGTCTGGAATTTAGACTATATATCTTTAAAGGGGGCGGAGCCACAAAGCACCAAAGTAGGCAACCTTGGGTTAATGGAAAATTAAAATCCATGCCAAGCTCCTGTTTTTGATCAGATAAAAAGGATTTTTTGCAAGTGTTTTTTTTTATCCAAGAGCTTACAGCTTAGGAAATATTAGAGAAAAAATATTAAAATTTTAACTTTTTTACCAACCTTTGTACACTGTTCTCCTAATGGAGAAGTCAAATGTTGTTAGATTAAAAAAATTAAACTCATTATGAAAAAGGAACAAAATTTGTAATATTAAAAAAAAAATTGGTATCAAAATCACAATTAAGTCAAAAGTTATACTCAATTTAAACTAAAATTTTGAACAAAAGTCGATTTTCGCCGTTTTTGGGTTATTATTTCGCTATTATAAAAGAATTTCGCCAATCAGTATTTTCGTCGGAAAAGCCTCTCTTAGGTAGAAAATTATGCAATCAATATGCAGTTTGCTTTGAGTTCCCGGCAATTTCCAAGAAAATTAATTTAAAAATTGGACTTTGCAGTATTCTTCTCATTTTTCGCTGGACGCTGGTTAGATTTTTGGATATACATATTTAAAAACAAATTTTGTTTTAAAGTGGCGTAATACATTTTTTGTTTACAGCTTTGGAATTTGATATTTATAACAAAAAATAGGTCTAATTCAAATATAGGGTTAATGGGTTGATAGAGATAATGGAGAAAAATTTTCGTAACTTTTATATCTGAAGTTAAAGATTGGCATTGTTACAACTTAAAGTTAGTTAAAAGTAGGATTTTATCGGACGTATAAAAAGTTGTCCATCAGTACAATTTTAACTTAACCTAAAGTGAGCGCTAAGTTAAAGGCAATGTATCCTTCCTGGTAAGTTAAATTAAATTTATAATAATGAATAGCCTAAAGTAGCGTTTTATACGTCCGAAAAAATCCTACTTTTAAATATATTTAAGTTGTAATAATGGCCCTAAATGTTAATTGCACGAGAAATTTGTTTTGTTTATTTTTAAGTTGGCTACAAGAATATTGTTTATTGCTTGATATCAAATATTCGTTTCGTCTGAATTTGGCGAGTACGAAAACGAATATCGAAAAAAGACGAGTATTCGGGAATTGGAATACGAATATTCGCGCAATAAAATTCTACATGTACGCCTAAATATGTGCATTTGTTATTACAAACTTCACTTACGTCATGGCAATCCATTTTTTGAGTATCCTTCTTTCAGAAACGACGAACACAAACTACCGCATTTACTTCCAAACACGTGCTAGTTACCTTTGTTTCGCTTTTTAAAACAAAACATTCGAATGTTTCCATAATAATTTGGAAAGATGAGAGTAAATGAGTGCGAATGCGTGTCTCGTTTGTCCATCTCGCGAAGACATCATGCATGTCGTTTGTTTCGCTTCTTTTGAACGAAAGAAACGACCACTAGATTGATGTACTATTCTATTCGATCTCTCATGTTTCATTACCCTAATGTTTCCATTCTCTCATGTTTCCATGTGTGTTTCGTTTTAAAAACAAAATATTCGAATGTTTCCATAATAATTTGGAAAGATGAGAGTAAATGTGTGCGAATGCGTGTTTCGTTTGTCATTCTCGCAAATATATGCATGTTTCGTTTGTTTCGCTTTTTTTGAACGAAACAAACGACAACTAGATTGATGTTATATTCAATTCGATCTGTCATGTTTCATTACTCCAATGCCTACATTCTCTCATGTTTCTATTCTCTAACAGCAACACACATTTTTTCAGTTCCATTGCTCGTTTCGCTTTTACAAATGATTATAGGAAGACTGATTGAAAATTTGAGAATGTGTTGAACAGCGTTTCAATTATACTCGTTCAGATCATTATTATATATTCAGCTTTTCAGTGTAGATAGAATATGTGTATTGTTTTCATTCATCGTATTACAATTTGCTCAAAGTTTCTTTGTGCAATGGCTCAATTTTACCATCTCTAAATTTACAACACAACCCAGCAAAAAATAAAAGCAGTACTTCTTTACGAACCACTTTTAAATTACTTCAAAAGTTTCTAATGCATATTTTTAGATGTTGACGAAGCTATTTTTAACCATATATCAAATGGAATTTTAAATCACTGCTTTGTTTTCAACAAATTCATTACCTTTTTGGCTCAAGCCAAATAGCAGCCTGGCCAACGATGTCGACAAGAAACTTTCGATCGGCAAATTGTATTAAAAACAATAAAATATGAAAATTTTGTTTTTGTTTTAAATAAAGTTAGCTTTATAAAGTTTCTTGTCGATATCGTGGGCTAGCTAGTAAGAGTTTTTATTACATTTAAGGTTTGCAAATCAAAAGTTTTTATTATTCAGAAATAATTCATAGTTAGGCTCAAGTTCAGTAATTTCAATTCTTATTGAATGAAATATTTTTATTAATTAATGTGAGTTTCTAAAGAAGAGAAGAAAAATTAAACTTAAACTTTAAGCTGGGGGAAATACCGATACTTTTCTGTGCAGCCACGCACTTCATCAGCACCCTAGTCTATCTACTTGGGTAGAGATTCTTATTAACATCAGCTATTTAACTTAAATTTACAATGAAACGGAATATGAGAAACGATTGTTGTGTATACAATTGATTTACCTTTGGTAAACACATTTATAAGTATCACTATTAATTTTCTGTTTTTTCCATTTTTTCATTTTTCTATTTAGGTTAGCACGAAATTATATTACTCTACCTCAGTATGTTTAACTATTCTTACTTATCTTTTTACGATCATCACATTAATTATTTTTACTTATTCGATGTACCATCGGTACATGCATGTAAGTATTAGTGTAGTGGTCTTATGTTACTTGTTGTTGCATTCTACAGTTTTATTTTTAGTTATTCCAGCCTTCTGAAACTGTGATAACCAAGTGAACAGTGATTGCCAAGTGAACATATTTTGTCACGTGCCCATGATGTATTAAGTGAGAAACTTTTAGATTCTTTAATTGAACTGTAGTGAATTTTAATCAGAAATAATTCATAGTTAGGCTCAAGTTCAGTAATTTCAATTCTTATTAAAAATAACTATGAAATAAAACAAAAAATATAAATATTTAAACTTTTTCTTTTCAAACCTTCTACAAGGAATTTTTATCACTGAATAAAAATCACTTTTTAACTACTTTTGTGAAGTAACCTATTTTCACACCCGAATTTCGGATTTTTATGATGATTTTTTTTACATGATTTTTATTGAGTTAAAAGAATGTCAAAAGCAAACCATACACATCCTTCCAATAAATCGTCGATGTAAAATTCATTGAGTTTTTACCTAAATTTGAAGTGGTTTAATTCCGTACATGTGGTCCTTTTTCTACTTCTTTTTCCTTACTTTTTTGCTGGGAATTAGTAAAGAGCAAAGCACATTGGCAAAACCGTTATAAAATTGTGGTTTCATTGCAAAAAAAGCAATTTTTATTACATATTTTTATATTCTTTTTTATGGTAATGACTAATATTTGTATCTATTACGTTATTTTTGTTTTAGCAATACAAGGACAGCATACAGCAGTCCATGGCAGTGGACAACTGTGACAGCAACAGCTGAATGACAGACACGGGCTCTAAAGGAGCCCGGTATTACTACAAAAAATTCTGCAGAATTTCGGAATAACAATTTTAACCCCGCCGTAAAACTTAATGCGATGAGCACTCCTTTTTACTCAAACATCTCAAATGCTGTAAATAACACCAATAATTGCACAAACGCAGTAAACAAATTTAATAATGAACTACAAGAAAATCGACAATTTCCCCAACGTTTAGTTCAGTGCAATATAACCGAAAACGCTGTACAAAATAAAATATCAGTAACAGAAAGGGTAGAATCACAGGAGTATGTTGATGCAAGATCTAATAAAGATTACGCAAGTGCTTGGTATCAAAAACATCAGCATCATTATTCACAATCTCACAGACCGCAGCAGGCACAACAGCAACAACATTTCAGTCAGCAGCTGCCATGGACATCAGTCGACATTAATCATACCTACCCTGACAACATCTCTCAGATTATGTGTTCGAATCCAGCGCAAACATTTCCAAGTTCTCATCCTTTTTATATGCAATTTAACCCATACAGTACGCAAAGAGCCCTTTTTGCGTCTAACAATCAACAACAACATTCCATAGAAATAAACGGTTCTCAAACAAACATATGTTTTAACGATTATGATTACACTTTGCGTTAAATAACATACATAACTAAATACAATGAATTGAAGATATCCGTGCTACACAAGGATGTACACACATACATACATATGTATGTATATTTACATATAGGCCGTAATTAACTAAATCATGTCACCAAAGTGATATTTACAAGAAAACAAAAAAAAATTAAAAAATGTTTTTGTTTTTTCATACAAATGCTTTACTGAAGAAAAGCAAAGAGGAGTTTGCTTGGCCCTCCATATTTTTAAGAACTTGTATGGAAAACAAAAAAAAAATGTTCAACATGTTGATGTTTTTCCGGATTGGTGACGTGAAGTAGACAATTAGGCCTTTAGTAATTGGTTTAAAAAGTTATCTAATTCTAAGTAGTGTCATACCGCAAATATATCCAGTAAACAAAAATGTATATCTAAGAAACATAAACATACATATTACAATTAATCAGGTACGACCAGTTCTACAACAAAATTAAACACTATGCATCCACTTTAATTTAGTGAAATAAATACACATTCACTATAATCATTGAAAATAGCAATGAAACCTCACACAACACAGTATGAATTCACTGCCATCGAACCTGTTTATTTTTCCATTGTATTTAAAGTATTGACCAGCGCTACTGTGTTTTTAAAATTCTTTCATTGTAAGTTGTCAATATTATTTGTATTAAAAAATATTTTCTATCATTTTAGTTCTGTTGATAATAAATAATAAATTCACTTGTCTTCACAGTCAAATTGTAGTTTCAAACATTTATCAAGAAGTAACAGTACGAATAGACGAGCAATTTTTATTTCTGAACATAAGAAATAACGTCGGCAGAATGGCGTCAGAAAAAAGTTTGTGTTCAAACTTATTTTAAGGGGTGCCTAGACGTATAATGTTAAAAATCAAAATATGGGTACTCGTATGCATACAAAATGTGCATTTTAAGTTTTAATTTTTTAATAATTCTGCAACAGAACATATATTTTATGCTTCTGTTTGTTTTTTTATAATAAACTTATTATTTCTAGTTTCCCGCCAATATCTTCTACGAAAAAGGGACATTTGACAGCTTGTGACCTAACATAATTGCTAAGACTTGTGTTCGAGCAATTATTTCCAAACATGTGTTCGAACACTAACAATTACGGTTTACTCAGTCATTTTTTGTGTTAGCAACAGAAATTGACAATCGAAAACACAAAAATTTCCAAACTTATGTCTAGTGTTATCTCACTGTAATTTTTTTAATGCATGTTTTTTATTTATTGTATCTTCATATATGAACTAACAATAAGTATTCAAATCTAAAATATAATTAGTAGGTCCGACCAATGTCGGCCATAACTCAGTGATAGTTATTAATACATAAGTAGTGATAAGCAAAAAAAGTAATTTCAAGCAGCTTCATCCGGAGTGTTTAGTATCACAGCCCTTGTATCTCTCTTTTTTAAGCGGATGTGTACAGTAAAGTTCAAAATATTACGAGCAAGCGGATTAGGATGTGGCTCGAGTTTTGTTAGATATTTGCCTGCGTATTTTGCAATTTCTTCAGTCACTAGTGGCATATTTAAATCACGATGTATATTTCAATTCTTAATGTACCATGGATCAGATGTTATTAACCGTAAAATTTTTTTTTGTCTTCGTTGAATTCTCTCTACATTGGAAGCTGAAGCAGTGCCCCATAACTGGATACCGTAACACCATATTGGCCTTAAAAGCGACTTGTATATTAAAAGCTTGCAGTCTAGGCTGAGTGTAGAATTTCTGCCAATCAGCCAATGTACCTGAGTTAATTTTAGTTCCATTTGAGTTAACTTAGAGTCAATGTGATGTTTCCATGTAAGCCGTTGATCGAGGTGTATACCAGGATATTTCACATGTGAATATTGAGGAACAACTTGATTATTAATCCGAATGGGGGAACAAGTATCTCTTCGTAAGGTAAATGTTACTTGAACACACTTGTTCATTTACCTTAATTCTCTATAAGTTTAACCATAGTTCCATCTGGCTAATGTGTTCCTGGAGTTTTCGGGATGCCTCATCAGCGTTTTCATGCATACTAAGACAGGCTGTATCGTCGGCAAATGTAGAAGTGTGGATACTACTGCTCACAGGCATATCACAAGTATAAATCAAATATAAAAATGGCCCCCCTATACTGCCCTGTGGCACACCGGATGAGATAGTTTCAGGCATACTCATAAAGTGTCCTTCCACAACTGTAAATTTTGGTGCAAGAATGTAACTTTCTAAAAGATTTAGAATGTTTATTGGTAAGTATGTCTTCAATTTCAAAATCAGGCCTTCATGCCACACTTTATCAAATGCCTTGAGAAACGTCAATAAACAGGGCAGAACAATACTTCGTTTCCTCAAATGTTTTTCTAATAAATTGAACCAATATATGTGTTTACTTAATGGTGCTATGCTGGCTTCTAAAACCAAATTGATGGTCCGCGAGCACCCATTATCAGTTAAAATTTAAGACAATTTTGTCATGAGTAGCTTTTCAAAAAGCTTTGACATTGTTGACAGTAAACTTATTGGCCTATATGGCTCAGCCGTGGTAAGATCTTTACCTGGCTTTGGAATTATTTTTAACTTGGCAAGCTTCCAGCAGTCTGGATAATACTCCAGTCGTAAAATGGCATTAAAAATGAATAACAGGATTCTAATTGCAGTACGAGGTAACTTAATCAGCATCTAGTTACTAATTCCATCCATACCGGGAGCTTTTTTCGGGTTAAGTTCGGCAATTAGTTTTTGTACATCACACATCGTAAATTTTAAGAGTCGACGGGGTAGAGCAAATCAGCAACACCGGTACATGTATTTGCTGTAAATACGCATTTTAAATGCTCAGCAAATATGTTACCTTTTTCAGTATCGCTTCTTGCCCAACCTCCGGTAGATGCGCGCAGAGCTGGCTTAAACTCAACGGGTGTCTTAAGCTTTTTAGCAGCGCACTACAAAGAGTAATTAGATACTGGTGTGACATCAAGACCTTCCAGATAATTTGTAAGAGATGCAGTTCACATACGAGATGTTCAATATTTGTGGAATATATTCTATTAAACATAGTCTGCGGATGGGAGGAAGTGGTATGCACAGCAGCCTGCTTAAAATTTTCGTTAAGATTGGCAATATTCAATAGCATAATGAGTTGTTAGCTTAATGTTTTCAGTGCAATGACTACTAAGATATTTTTTGAATCGCAGCCAATTAACACGACTGACTATTTTCACATATGGGTGAGTTAGAGCACTTCTCAGTGGGCTACAGATTGTAACGATAGTGGGAGATTGATCGGACGGTAGATCTAGGGAAGCTTCAACATGAATTAATTCTCTAGAAATATTTTTTATGACGCGAAAATCTATAACATCCGGAATTTTATGTATGTCAGTAGGCCAGTAAGTGGGCTCGAAATAACATCCAAGCCCATTTTTGAAATTGTGTTGAACAAATCTCTACCTCTAGGCGTAATAAGACGTGAACCCCAGAACGTATGCTTAGCATTGTAGTCGCCAGCTGCTGCGAAACAAGGTCCAAAAGATTTGTAGAATTTCTCGTATTGGGCCTCAGTGATTGAAAATCTGGGAGGGGAGTAAATTGATGATATCACGAAATTTGTACAAAAATTTTCAATGCAAATATTTGTTGCTTGTAGATGTTCTTCACAAATGTTGTCAAGCATTTAGTGCTTGAGTCTTGACTTTATTAGAATTGCTGATCCACCGCATGCTCTCCCTCTAGGGTCCTTTGTATCATATAAAGTGTAGCCATTCATTTTAAAGAGGCTTCTAGAAGTCAAATGAGTCTCAGAGACCAACATTATATCAATATCTTTTTCCGTAAGGAAGTGCTCAAGTTAATTTTTATGTTGGCGAATGCCGTTTGCGTTCCAGAAACATATTTTTAACGTGTTCATGGCTTGTTAAGTAATGCTTGAATTAGTGTATTCTGCATTTGCAGCATTTCTTGCATCATGCTAGTCATATTTGTTGTAAAGTTGTTTATAGTTAGCACCAGATTCTCAATAGTAGCTTCAAGGCGACTAAAGTTAAAGCCTGAGTTTGCATTCGCTGAATTATTTTGCGGTGAAACATTTTGTGAGGGATTAGAACTAGCCTTAGCAGCATCGGCATACGATACACGTGAAGTAACTGGTTGACTTACTTGAGCAAAAGAGGCGGAGTACGCGTTTAATGGTTGGGCTGAAGCTAATTTAGGTTTTTGCACCATAGCCTGCTTGACGAAAGAGTACACAGGACATCCTCTGTAGTTAGCGGAGTGATTACCTCCACACTTACTGCATTTTTTTCCGCTTGATTTTTTGGTTTAGTACAACTAGCAGTACCGTGCAATTCACCGCAGATAACACAAACTGTAGGTAAATTGCAGTAAGCTTTTGTATGGCCATATTCTTGGCAATTATGACACTGCACGGGACCTGAACGCTTATGTGGCTCTTCAACTGTGATTTTTCTGTATAAAGGTATTTTAGGCTATTGGGGTACCTTTTCTCTGTTCATTATGTTAGATACATTCTTTACCTTAAATCCCTGGAGGACGAGTGCATCTTTTATTTTTTCAGGGACAACATAAGAATCTATGCCCATCAATACGATCTGCAGGCCTTTAGCGCTCTTAAGCTGGTATGTGTAGAAGCTTGTTTTATTTGTTTCAAATTCAGAAACTAATTTGCGGAAATCCTTTTCGTCATAAATTTGAATTTTCGTTTTATCGATGTTGCCACGTTTTATTGGGACAATGTGGAATTTATTCTCACCAATGACCGAAATTAATTTTTTAATAAGAGCATTTGAATTTTTCTCTCTCAAGTAGATTGGTGGCGGCTTGGATGTTTTATTCGAGGATACATCGGCTTTGTCGTTCTCATCTTGCAAAATTTTAAAGCGGTTTTGGCGATTAGTTGAGGATGCGCTGTTATGCCTAGACATATTTGGAGCGAATGAAATTGAATTTGAAGAATTCGGGTTTCGCCCACGCTTTACCACGGTTATATATTTGTCCATTCCGACTTGCTTTGAGCTAATGTTATCTGTAGTAATAACTTTGTTAAGTGATGAATACGAGCCTGAAGGGGATGATATTACTGACTTATATGAAGAAGTACTAGGCAACTGTAATGTTAATAAATCACTACTATTTGGCATTGGACAAAGCGAAATTGATCGCTGACGAAAAATTGGCTTTGTCGTTAAAAAAACACTTTCATTAGATTTATTATTTCTATTTTTTCATTCAGAGCTTCAGAACTCACAGTAAAATAGGCATTTCTGCCGTTAGAACTTTGTTCATATTTTTTTGTGAATTATTTGGAACTCATATAGAGTATTCCTCAAGGGCACTTTTTTGTGTTTTTTTGTTTGCGTTTTTGTTTTGTTTTTGTAATTTATGATTGTTTGTCTGTTTTTGAGGTACTCGTATAGAGTATTCCTCAATGTCACTGTTTATGTTTTTTTTTGTTTTTGTTATTTCCACTATGTAAAAAATATTGGTGTCTATTCTGAAATACGCGTCGACTTGGTGAAACTTACATGGAAAGCAAAAACAAAATTGTGTAAATGTAAAAAATGTGTTTATTTTTTCTGATACAAAATTAACCGTTTTAAAAAAAAGAGAAACGCGTTGAAATTCTCACGTTTATTTCATTTAAGAAATGCATGGCAAACAAAAACAATTTTTGAAAATTTATTTTGTTTTAATGTAAAGTTTCACTTCTTCGACGCTTATTTATTAAAATCAGTATGTAGCTATTACGAATAATATGTACTTAAATATTTTTTGTATAATTTTTTGTTTGTTTGGTATGTAAGAAAAATTCCGCTAATCGACTATTGGCTATGAAGGTTCCACGAGAACTATCTCACTGTAATGACCAAAAAATTTCATTACCCCCCGTCTAGACTGGCAATAAATGGATGAACATGTATTGCAGCAAATGTTAAATTGCGGCAACATATGTCAACAGTTGACAATTATTGCGAACATAAAACGTGAAATTGAGAAAATATACATGTGTGTTGTAACGACCAAAGTCGGGCCCCTAGTTTTCATCATACAACAATTTTTTATTTATGGAAGAAATCAATTATTTTTAAGTATCCGATTATATTCTTCTTTTATGATATTTTATATTGTTTCTTTTATAAATTTAATTATACATGAATGTATAAATTTCATTAATATTATTCATATTGTCTTTCAAGATTTGAAAATCAATTTAAAATTAACGTTTTGTTATAGATGGAGTCGCCATATATATGTGAATTTAAGTATTAAAATAGTTAAATTGACACATTTATACAACCATTATTATTTAGTAAGTTACGTTTTATGACCATTGATTATTGGCAGAAATTTGCGTATATAAGGAGGAATTTCCGCATGAATCGAGGAGTCTGCTGCTAGCTGTCAGCGAGGTAAGAACACAAGTTTGAACGTGGTGTTACACACTCATCAGCATTGAGCTTACCTTTAAACTCATCTACTGGACAGACTTATAAAAGCACAATTAGTGTATACTATTGTGTGGCCGACTTCCTTGGATTTCGGTCTAGCAACAGTCACACTGCTCTTTCTAAGCTTTTTTTTAGGTTGTGTGGTGTTATACATCCCGCCTGCATCTGCGTGCATAGTGACTGCACTCTACACGAGCATTCGTTATACCGCTTCTTCTGAGCACTTGTTTTTCGGGTTTTCACACGCGCAGCTTGTAGATTGTATGCAGGGCTTCCGTTTTTTGTTATTTCTAACCAAAAGTGGTTATTTTTTTTTTAATGTGGAGATGTAAATATTTTTCTTTTTTAACTTATTAAAGTTAATATCAAATTACGTTGAAAGTATGGTAGCACTACAATATTTCCAAATATTATGGAAAGCTTTCCATAGAACAGCTGTTAAATATAAATATGAAAGTGTATTTATCAATTTGCAGAAAATTAAATAGCAAAAAACACATTTTATGATACAAAAAGAGCATCGGAATGCATTTTTCTATTTATATATTTCATGAAATGAAAATATGTGTTACATTTGTTGTATATTTCCGAAAACTAAACGAAATTATTTTTAATATGACCTCATGAGGTGTACATGCATTCAAAAAACACACACATGCACAAAACATATGGTATGTTTGTAAAATTTAAACAACGCTTAAATGCACAATGTTGGCTATTTAAGATTCATTTAGTTTTGTGGTGAAAAACAAAATTTTGTGTTTAAATCAGATTTAAAAATAAAATACATATAATCATTGATTGATTTATTTGCCCTAACAGAGCTCTGTTAAAGCACAAGGTTTGTGTCAAAAGTTATAAATTTTAAAATTTAAGATCACACACATTCAAACTATTATACTGTAAACTGCAACTTTTGTTTACCTTATATTTAAAAAAAATTTTTACTTTTTATATACATATGGACATGTACAAGCGTTAACTTCCCTATAGGAACTCAAACTCATTTGTAAGTACCTTCAAACTGGTTTTTTAATAACCACAACTGGTTGATTAAGTGACTTTTTTCCTTGTCGCCGACTCACTATTTTAACATAGGCATGTCATAGGCAGTAGTCAATTGGCCATCTCTGCATGACTTTTAAATTGACTACTAACTACTTATTTTTCAACCACTCTGAAGTCACTTAATATCTATTATAGTTAAATAAATATTTATGTAAATCTTCATACACATTTGTATATCATATACATATATACATATGTATATACTATATATAATGAATATATATGTATATTGATGCATATATAGAAATAATTAGCATTTTTATATTTAAAACAAAAATACATACATTCATACGAAAGTTTTCCCTGCTCATAGAAAATATTATACATATTAAGTATTGAAATTATTATATTTTTTTCAACACAAACATTTGGCATTTGATTTCATGGCATGCTTTTGATTTTTTTTCTTTTCATTTACTTATATCGCTTTTATTTACTTCTTCCGTGTGCTTCTATTCAATATGTTTGGTTGATATCTGCATGAGATTTAAACCAATTTTTAGTCACTTGCAAAATAATTAATTTATAGCTAGTGCTTTTTGTCAATCGACTATTTTATTTACTACAGGGTTATTACATACATATGTACATATGTAGGTGAAATAATTATATTTGTATTGTTGTTATTATTATAAACTGTATTCAAATCACATGCGTTACATTATAAATATGTATGCATTTTAAATCCCAGTAACAAAATGGAAGTCATTCTAGTGGAACTACATTTTCATTGCTTCCAAAAAATCGATATTTTTAATGTAGAAGCTTATTAAAAAAAATATCATACAACACAAAAAAGGGAATTTTTCTTAATATCGCTTCCAATTCAGTGACCAGGCATCGAAAAAGAGAACTTCTTGCAATGACAACTCTATGTAAAAATATTTAGAATGGATCGAAATTTTCACTACTTCCAGATCGCAAACTCTACATTTTCATGACTTTTTTGGAGTGCCTTTTTTCGCTGAGATGTTATTTAATAAAAACACTACATATTGAAATTTTGTTATATTTTGTCTCATTTGGTAACTTTTAAAGCTAATTTTGGTTGTAAAATTTTTTTGGTTGAGGCAGCACTGGTTGTGTGGTGTTACACATCCCGCCTGCATCTGCGTGCATAGTGACTGCGCTCTACACGTGCATTCGATATACCGCTCTTAAATATTTATTTTGTTGTTCTTCGCGCTCTCACACGCGCAGAATGGCGGTTCTGTGGTGTTACACATACCGCCTGCAGCTGCGTGCATAGTGACTGCGCTCGCCATACGCATACCGCTCCTTCTGAGCGTTGCAGTTGTCACTTAGACGGGCATTTAATTATATGAAAATTGTAATAAAGAAATATTCCCAGTAAAAAAAGAGTATCCAAAAAAGTCATGAAAATGTAGAGTTTGCGATCTGGAAGTAGTGAAAATTTCGATCCGATCTAATGATTTTTACATAGGGTTGTCATTGCAAGAAGTTCTCTTTTTCGATGCCTGGTCACTGAATTGGAAGCGATATTAAGAAAAATTCCCTATTTTTGATTTCTATGATAATATTTTCATCTGGGAAAAATGGTAAATAGTTACTTATTTTAACAATTCGTTTCTTTTTATACGAATTTAAACCCGAAACAGTGTTTTCATGTAAATTTAAGCAAATAACTTTTAAATTTTAGACTAAAATTAGTTCATAAATTTCTTAAAAAAATTTTTTTTAATTCTAGTGAGTATTTTCTAACAAAATGGAGGAGTTACAAGGTTTTGTATGACTAAAATAAGCTTCTACATGGTTTTTTGCTCGCTCTCGGCAAATTAAAAATATCGATTTTTTGGAAGCAATGAAAATGTAGTTCCACTAGAATGACTTCCATTTTTTTACTGGGTTGTTATTCAATCGACTTCGTGTGTTTTTTTTCTCTCACGGTCACAAAAATCAAAAAATTTTTGTGGACAAATCCTGGACATAGATGATTTCTACCCCAGCCTATTAAACCTCGTTACAATGGCGCCCTCGTTACAATGGCGCCTGAGAGTAAAATTAATTAAAAAAAATTATCGTCGGTTTTTTTATACAAGTAATAATTAATTAATTAATCAAATAAAAAAAATTAATATCGACTAAAATTAATGTAAAAAAAATCTATAATAAATAAATGATAATGAGAAAAAATAATCGAACAAAATTAAGAAACTGAAGAAAAGATAAGTTAAATATAATTTGCGAACAGAAATAACACAAAAGAATAATCAAAACTGTGTGAAAAAAACAAGAACATTAAGAACACTAGACATTAAAAACAAAATCAAACAATAACGTGGCAAATCATATTTCGGTAAACCATACATAGAAACAAACGAGTAAAATAATTAAATACGGGATTTAAAAAACGAGAAAAGTTAAATTTTTGTTACAAATACGGCAAAACGATGCGAATAAATTTCTCGTGGTAGAAATTATAAAAATTAACATTAAATAAAATTAAAATTTTATTAAAACAATAAAAGTTGTGGTAGATGCGTGGCAAAATTTTGTTTTTCTAAATAATCCGCGCGAATTATTAAAATAGATTAAAGTGGTTTTAGCAAAGAAATAAAATATTAAAAGAAAAGTTTTTTTTACTAAGCAAAATAAAGCAAATTAAATGCGTCAAAATGTAGAGACAAATGGCAATGTGGAACAACTGCGCAAACGATTTGCTAAGTTTATAGGGTCCATCCAGATGTTGTCAACAGACTATTAGAACTACAAGGGAAATATGAAGCTTCAAATAAGTTGGCCGATCCTATCCAAAAGGGGGCGGTTTCAAAGTCATCACCACCTGAAAATGTCTGAGAAAATGCAGCAGGTTGCATACCAGTATTTGTGTCGACACCCACACGCAACCAGACCGAGTCAAGGTTCGCGTTAATTGAAAACGTGAGGAAATGGGGCACAGTGTATGATGGTTGTAGTGATCCACTCGAGTTTATCGAGCGGGTGGAAGAATTGGCAGAAATATATGCAGTATCACTCGACCAACTACCAATAATAATACCGAATTCCTACAACACCAGGCTCTCGTGTGGCTCTCGTGTGGTATCGTGAATATCGTGGCATAATGAACATTGGCAGGTATGAAGTACTTTTAAAGCAAGTTTCTTAAATTTTTTTCTCCCCTCCCCACCAGATACTTTGATTAACTCGAGGACGACATTCGTGGCAGAAAGCAGCAACCCCGAGAACAGTTCAAGACCTACGTTTTGGCCTTGCAAAATTTGATGCGACATTCTAGATTAACGTACGATCAACACCTTCAACGTTGTTAATACCAGACTCGTTTGCCTGGCTTAACTGAGATGTAAGTGGTGGGGCTTATCCAAGTGGTACACAAGGATAAGCAATTTAAAAATGTTGATGTTTTTTACCCAACTGATACACAAGGATAATTCAAGTTGTGGAGGAATCAATTAGTTATTCAGGTAGTACACCAGGATAATGTAATTGACTCAAAGAAGTGAAGTGTATGACGATTTAAGTAGCAATCATAAACTTTATTCAATAATTTTAATAATTATACAAAATGTAAAAAATAACTTAAAACTAATACAATAACAAAAAGTACAATAAAAAATAAGAATACAAACATCATTTAAAACGGCCAGAAACTGTTCATTATTATCTTGCCAAATTCATTCCCATCGTACGCTAAGCAAAACAGATATTCAATTTCACTACTGTCTGGCTGGTAATTTCAAACACACGTGGAAAATAAAATGTTTTATTTATTTCGTCAATTATGCTGACATGATGGTTCTCATACCTGGCTTGACAAATGTGTGAGAAATAAATTAATTTTATTTTAATTAAATTGTGGGAATGAATTTAAGTGTACTTGAGACTTGGCAAAAATATGAACAAACAAAAAACAAAAAAAAGTCAAACAAAAACGAAGTAAGCGTTTTGCTTAAAGTTTAATTCAACTAGAGATTATTTTTATTTTTATACCAAATAAAAAGAATCAAAAGATTTAACATATTGCGCCCCCAGGGGGATTGTTAATATCAATAGGCAATTTAACTGAACAATTTCCTGCAATTTATGCTGAAGTAAATTAAGCGCCAGGGTCCAACGAAATGTTCCAGTTTGACCCGGGTGATGGCTGTGGTGCGATTGGATGCGTATTGAGTCTTCTTTTTAATAATATTTTGATTAACAGGATGGTTAGCAATGTTAAAATAAGAGCCAGTCCCACATAGCTGACTGCCAAGCTATGCACGCCATGATTCATGGTTGGGGTGGGTATACTCCGCATCTGCTCTCTTACCTCCTCTTGCAGTCGGGTTAAGTTTCCCATGATTCTTAGGTCTTGGAAAGTTTCGGTTATATTGAAGACCTTTTGTTGTAAATGGGGCAATGAAACTCCAGAGCTTGTATAGGAGGGATACAAAGTCGAGGTAATTGTTTGGTGCCCATATACGGTAATCAACTCATTTTTCATTGAACATCCTGCTGGTAAGGTAAGCAATCCAGTTCCTTGTAAGACCTGAGAACCACTGATGCCGTTGCATACCATACTTAATTTGAGTGGATGTTGAGTTGCGACTAGCCATTGATTTTTTTAATGAAGTTGGAACCACACATTACTATGGGCTAGTACGTCGGTATTGCAACTTAGGTCTGACTCGTTGTTAAATAAATGTATCTCACAACGACACATTGGTGAATTTTTGAAATACGTAGCTTGGATATTTGGACATAAAAAGTATCGTGTTCAAGGATGTGGCAATCACGGAGTTTGGTATCATCAACCGGGAAATATTCGTCTCTGTGACCGTTGAGAGCCATCATTTTGGTTGTTGGAATGATCGCAACCAACGAGTCATTTACTAGTTGTGGAACTGGTGTAAGATAAAAGAGGTCGAAATCCTCTTATGGGCTAGTGGAATTTCCAATGTGCAAATGATGTGTTGGTTTGAAATGGCTGTATAAGCTGTCACTAAACCATACAGATGAATGATATCCGTGACTGGTAGTATTAAATCCGATGGCAGATTTGCCTTTATATTGTCCACTTCCAAAGAAAATTGTTGTGGTGTTAGTAGAGAGGGACTTATTCTGCCATGATATGTATCGGTTAGCAGATCCATTATGGCCTTTAACATTGTTTGCACATTGCCTGAGATGATAATCAACTGAATGCTAAGCGAGAAAATAAGTTGAGACTGCTGGGTTTCATTGACAGTAAAGTTCTCGAGTCTTTTAGCCGAAAGTTTAATTTATCGAGGCTATTCTGAGTTTTGTTTCATAATATTAAGGGTGGAGTCGAGGAATAATGTTTGATTGCGTAGAAGGTGTGCCAAGTGATCCTCGTTATTCTTTATGCTGTTGATGGTGTCTGTCATTTTTTCGGCATACTGTGAATCGAGAACTCCAAATAATGAATTTGCTACATTTCCAACGAAATCAATTGCCTCTCTTTTCTTTCTTGTTAAGAGACTTTCGAGACTGGTAGCCACTTTAAGTCTAACGTTGTTAAAATGCGAAACGAGTGCGATACATTGATGATTGAGATCTGAACTGTTGCAACATTTCATTAACGTATTAGTTCCGTTTGCTAGAAGTTGTACTTCATTGAGAAATGGTGATAGTTCAAAGTAGATAAAAAGCTTCCATTCTGAGATAATTGGTTTAACTTAACCAATCTGTTCAAAGTGTAACCCAGGAGAGCTAGTGATCTTTGTGTAGGTACCTAGCTGGCATACCACTAACGGAAGGAATAAGGCAAGAGCATTAGTAGGCTGGGTGGAGATAATGTGCAGCGTTTTGAGGGTGGTGAGCCTTTGTATTTGTCAGTAGGTGGTTCGTTTCTCTTGAGTTCCGAGCTATTTCCTGTAGTTTTGTCTGGAGATTTGTAGTTTTCCTTGGAAAGGGAACTGCTTTTTACATCTTCACTGCCCAAAGACGTTGAGGGTGTGTTCTGAAGATCAGGTATACTTTCATTGCCAGTAGTGGTGTAGGATGTATCGAGAGGAAGCGGAGCAAGTAAGTGAATTGCCCGTTTAATGATATCTGTAGAGATTTTTACTTTTGCCGTCCTCACGATACCGTCAGGCCCGGGGAATGTTTCCATCACCTTTCCGATTCGCCACGTCATGACAGGAGTGTTGTCTTTCACTATTGGCAGATTTTGAGACTTTGATTGCCATTTGTTACGCTGCTGGAGTTCAGTGAGGTACTCGTGGGACCATCGTTGCCAGAAATGATGTTTTATTTTTGATACTAATTCCCATCGTTTAACGAGTGATTGCGCCATCGACTGAGCAGTTGTATCGACTTGTGCCGTGAGAGGTTCCCCAATCAGGACATGGCCAGGAGTCAAGGCAGCTGCATCATTAGGATCATTTGATAATGCTGTTATAGGTCTGGAATTGAGTATTGCTTCTACCTCTATGACTACAGTTTCCATTTCTTCATAAGTTAGGGATGCGTTTGTCATTTCTTTGAGTAATAACTTTTTGGCTGACTTGACTGCGGCCTCCCACAATCCCTTAAAAAAAGTGCTCGAGGAGGAATGAAATGAAAAGAAATATTTTTATTTGCACATTCTCGCTGAATGGCTTCTTGAGCTGTGGGGGTAAAAAAGGCTGATGATAATTCCGCTAGTTGATTTCGTGTTCCGACAAAGTTTGTTGCATTGTCGCAGTAAAGTTTTTGGCAGTGACCTCTGCGACTGGTAAATCGATTTAGTGCTCCCAGGAACGCTTCTGTTTGTTAGGCTTGTGACTAATTCGAGATGCACTACTTTTGTGGCGAAGCAACAGAATACTGCAATGTACGCCTTTTGAGGTCGTTTTCCTCGAGTTTTAAAGTGAACCCTAATTGGACCACAATAGTCAACCCCGGCATTTATAAATGGTCTTGCTGGTGTAACCCTCGTTGCAGGCAAATTTCCCATGATCTGCTGGAGAAGTTTTGGTTTTGATTCTGCGCAACTTACGCACTTATGGATGGTTTCTCGTGCTAAGTATTTTCCCTTGATGGGCCAAAATCTTTGTCGGACATTTGCAAGGAGAGCCTGAGCTCCACAATGCTTATTTTCTTTGTGTATTGACTCAAATATTAGTTTGCTGATTATCTCATTATAAGGGAGGAGCATTGGATGTCTTGTATCGAATGGCAAAGTAGACTCTTCTATTCTGCCTCCGACTCTTAAAATGCAATTTTCATCTAAAAATGGTAATAAACTTTTGATCGGACTTGACACCCTTAGTTCTTTGCGTTTTTGCAACTGCTTAATGTCTTCTGAGAATGCAAATTTTTGAGTTTCTCTAATAATTATAAGAAGTGAATCGTGGAGCTCGAAAGGTGTCAGAGCTCTTTCAGTTTGTCGATCTGCCTTGGGAATTCTAGCATTTTTTATGAATCTGAAGATGTATCCTATAATACGTTGCAGGGTTTTAAAAGAATTTCTATGGTTGATAGAATGCAAAAAATTTTCAGTCGGTACCGAAACCAGCATGTTATAAGAAATATTCTTCTGTTCAGGTAAAGGTGTGTCAGGAGTTTAAGAGAACATCGGAGGCCAATGTTTCTCATCACCATGAAGAAAGAATGGCCCATACATCCACTGGGGTGTATGCTGCAACTGCTGTGGATCTAATCCTCTAGATATTATGTCTGCTGGGTTGTCCTGGGAACACACATGACGCCATTGATCAGGTGTCGAGCTTTCTTGAATTGAAGCTATTCGATTTGCTACGAATGTATGGAACGAAGATGATCGTGAATTTATCCATGCTAATACTATTTTTGAATCAGACCAGTAGAATGTTGGCGTTGTATTCATATCCAGATCGTGCTTAACTTTTGCAGCCAAGTTGGCACCCAACTGGGCAGCACATAATTCCAGCCTGGGCAGCGTTTGTTGCTTGAGAGGGGCTATACGGGACTTCGCACAAAGCAAGTATACAATAACTGTTTTATTTGGCAAGAATGTCCTGATATATACTGCGGCACTATACGCCTTTTCTGAGGCATCTGTAAAAACATGTTACAAAAACAAGTTGCGTATTGCGTGGAATCGATCCTTTATATATATATATATATATATATATGTCGATGAGCTTGAAAGGTTTTGAGTTCATTCAGATTACTTCTAAAGCTTCGCCAGCGTGATTCAAATTCTAAAGGCACTGCCTCATCCCATGAAAGATTCAAATTCCATAATTCCTGGATAAATATTTTTGCCTTGACGACTACTGGAGACAGTAGTCCGAGTGGGTCAAATATACGCGCTAAATCTGAGGTGACTGTCCTTTTCGTCACAGCCTTGAATGGTTGTATGTTGACCTTAATTTTCAGTGGATCATCCTTGGGTAGCCATACTAATCCCAACGTTTTTGTATAGTCGGTTTCGTCTGTGGAAACATCAAGACTAACTTCTTGATCATCATTGGGGATATTGCGTAGCAATTGGGTATGATTTGCACACCATTTTCTTAAATGAAATCCGTACTTTGACATGACGTGAATTAAAGTTTTCACTTTTTT
>LR999965.1:79762021-79815910 GCA_905220375.1 Tachina fera | reverse complement strand
ACTATACTATACACTATACTATACTATACACTATACTATACTATACACTATACTATACTATACACTATACTATACTATACACTATACTATACTATACACTATACTATACTATACACTATACTATACTATACACTATACTATACTATACACTATACTATACTATACACTATACTATACTATACACTATACTATACTATACACTATACTATACTATACACTATACTATACTATACACTATACTATACTATACACTATACTATACTATACACTATACTATACTATACACTATACTATACTATACACTATACTATACTATACACTATACTATACTATACACTATACTATACTATACACTATACTATACTATACACTATACTATACACTATACTATACTATACACTATACTATACACTATACTATACTATACTATACTATACACTATACTATACTATACTATACACTATACTATACTATACACTATACTATACTATACTATACACTATACTATACTATACACTATACTATACTATACACTATACTATACTATACACTATACTATACTATACACTATACTATACTATACTATACTATACTATACTATACACTATACTATACTATACACTATACACTATACTATACTATACACTATACTATACTATACACTATACTATACTATACACTATACTATACTATACACTATACTATACTATACACTATACTATACTATACACTATACACTATACTATACTATACACTATACTATACTATACCCTATACTATACTATACACTATACTATACTATACACTATACTATACTATACACTATACTATACTATACACTATACTATACTATACACTATACTATACTATAGACTATAGACTATATACTATAGACCCAGCAGTGGCAGGGTCCACGATAATTTTGTGGTGAAGCTTTTAACTGAAACTTTAACTAAAAGCTCTAATCGTAAAAATGGTACGATGATATTTGAGCGCTGCTCATAATAAAATCTTGAGTTTAAAAAAGTGACGGAGAGTGGGGGCAAAACATTTCAAGCTAGAATATGCACTAGAGAGCTTAAATTCAATACGCAAATAAATGTAAGCTGGAGATCACCAAGAAAGATTTAAAATCCTGGAAGTTTCAATTGGGGAGCATGGACACGCACTTTAAGCTCAAAATTAAGAATTAAAGTTAAAGGATTTACGAACAGGAAAAATCTGCAAGTACCGATTGTTAGATTAGGGAAGTAGGGCCACGTTTATAAAATTTTTATCAAAATATTATACGGTAGAGAACTGAAATTTTACAAAAAAAAAATAGGCTTAGGTAAGTTACCAACTAGATAAATTTAAACACAAGCTAATGTATGAAAACCTTGCATGCACATTTCAATCATGCTAGCATTTAATTTTGCGTTTTCAAAAGTACTACGTCTGAGCAGACTTAAGATAAATAGGCGGGGTCACTCCCACTAAAATTTACACTATATTTTACATATTTCTACTCAGATGACTGTTAAAAATTAATCAAATTACTCGGTTCTTATTATGACAAAATGGTGCACATATCACCCTATATTTCCATAATTTTATGTAACTCTGCCCTTTTGAACTGGCGCAGACATTATGAATAGAACTATAACAGACTAGAAATTTAAAGTTTAAAAAACTTTATTAAGAAAACCATCCAAAAAATAGTCAGATCCTCACAAAAACATAAATGTGAAATAAGGCCAAGTTCCTTTCCAAAATTTCGGCCATCAAAAGTAATAAAAGATAAATAAGATAGAGATAAAATTTGTGACCAAGTTCTTGCTTGGTACAATACGTATCACTGCAATTTGGTATGCATTATATAAATTTGTAATCGTAAGGGTGTTATATAATTTCTAATAATTATATAATTTCTATTAATTCTATTAAAACTTTAATTAATTCTATTAAAAATTTCATTGTATTAATTAATTGTATTAATTAAATTTTTAATTGAAAATATTAATTGGTGAATACTTTTTCCTGTGTAAATATATCATATATTTATGATTTGATCAGACTAAAGTTTGTATCGCTTTGTAAGCCAAATTACATGTGTTAATTATTAATGAACAAATAACACAAAAGTTAATTGCAAATATTCTGACAAACACGTAGTAGAAAGGAACAACTAGCTGTTTTCGAAGACCACTACACCTTCATCATCAAATCATATTTTAGACTACTGTTTTTTCTTACATCTACTTTTTTTTCTTTTAGTTGGTTTTGGTTTAATACAAGAAAAAACCAATCTTACTGTCTTAACTAGGGATGCCAATCGGGATTGATTTTTGGAAATGCCGGGATTCGGGATTTGTAAATCCCGATTCCGAAAATCCCGGGATTTTCGGGATCCCGGGATTTTTCGGGATTTTCGAGATTTCTGGATCTACAATTTGTTAGTAAAATAAATTAGTTATTTTTAATAAATATTACTTTAATAACAAATTTTATGCATTTTAAAAGTTTTTATATTGATAATATATCATAATACAATTGTCTTTAAAGTTAACAATTTTCTAATAGAATAAAATAAAAATCAAAAGAATTTTTCTCATCTATTTTTAAGTTAATCACATTTGATGTTAGAGAATTTATACCGAAAACCATAACTAAATATGAAAAAAATTTGTTTTTGTTTTCAATATACATATGTAGATTTTTTATATAATCTTAACCAACACGAACATACTTACATATCTATGGACTTTTGAAGGGCAAAACGCATTATCCGGTAAATATTTCTTACGTTTACGTTAACCCGACAACAAAAAGTTTGCACTTGCCTTGTATTGTACTCTACTTCAACTGTAAGGAGCTGTCAATGGTACTAAATTGTTACCGAAAAGTAGATAAGTGCTAATTTTTTTATAGCGTTGAGGAGTCGACATTCAGTTAGTTATACAATGCAATTATGAATAAATTTCCGCAATAAATTTCTCCCTTCTCCAATTAGATTTTTTTTGTTTTCTCTATTATTTGCTACTGTTTGAAATTATTCCCCGGCAAAAATTTCTCGTGGAATTTTATTCATAATTTATCTCGTAATATAGAGTAAGACGGAATAAATTTGTCAAACTTATGAATTTTCCAAATGTTATTTCTCTTCCAAAGCTCATATTATTCTTTTTGTTTTCAAAATAATTCTTAGTTGTATATTTTAGCACCTTTGATGAAAATAAACGTGAGAAAGTAGTTAAATTATTTTGCTTATGTTGTTAATTTATAAAAAATATGTCACGAATAGTCATTAAATTGTTAAAACTGCACTTATAAAATTGTATGGGACTTTTAAATATTATAAAAAATACCATAAAATTAACGAAAATTTTAATTTATAAATAACTTTTTATACAAATTGCAATGAAATCCCGAAAAAGAAATCCCTGGATTAAATTTGACAAATCCCGGGATTCGGGATTTGCCAAATCCCGGGATTTTCGGGTTCGGGATTTCCCGTTTGGCATCCCTAGTCTTAACTTAATTAATGCCCAAAAATTTTCGTGAATTGCAGTTCGAGCTTCTTCAGATATTTTAGCTGCGTAGTCATTTCCACATTTTTAGGGTTCCGTGCACCAAAGGTAAAAAAAGGAACCCTATTGTTACGCTGTCCGTCTGTCCGTCACACGGTATTTTCTCAGGAACCATAAAAGATACGGACCTGAAATTTGGAGAGAGTATGTAGAACCTTGGCCACTACAACAACAAATACATGAAAAAACTACAGGGTGTTCCAAAAATAGCAACGAAAAATTGTTAAGTCCCATGTAATATACATATTGACACTTGAAATTTGTAAAATTAGTGTATTTTTATATAGACTACAACAATTAACACTAAAATTTAAAAAAAAAATAAATAAAGGGTGGTCCATCAGTTAATGCAATTTTGACTATGTAATTTTGACAACTTGCTATATCTTGGACACCGTAAGAGGTAAACTGTTGAAATTTGAAAAAACGGTAAAACTAAAAAACCTAAAATTATAAAATTGCCACACCAAAAAAATTGCCAGAAATTTAAAAAAAATCGCCAAAAATTAAAAAAAAAAACCCCAAAATTAAAAAACTCCCCAAAATTAAGAAGAAATTTCTAACACTAAAATAAATCGCCAGCTTCAAAAATATCACACAAAAGAAAAAAATCCCAAACATTAAAAAAACCCCAAAACCGGAAAAAATCGCCATAAAGCGAAAACCAAAGTAATTAATTGTATGAAAAAAAATCTCTAAAATTAAAAAAAGTCGCCAAAATTAAAAAAACTTGCCAAAATTCAAAAAAAATTGCCAAAATTAAAAAAATCGCCAACGTTAAATAACGCCAAAAACCGAAAAAAAATTGGAAAAACGCCAATAACCGAAAAAAGTCGCCAAAACCAGAAAAAAGAGCCAAAATTAAAAAAATCGCCAAAATAAAAAAATCGCCAAAATAGAAAAAAATCGCCGAAATTAAAAAAACTTAAAAAACCCAAAAAAAATCAACAAAACTTGAAAAAAAGTGCCAAAACTCTGAAAGCGCCAATAAATTCAAAAAACCCCAAAAACTAAAAAAACGAGAAAAAAAAGTGCCAAAACTCAGAAAGCGCCAATAACTTCAAAACCCCAAAAACTAAATAAACGCTTAAACCCGAAAAAACCCAAAAACGAAAAAAATGCAAAAACTATAGTTTATATTGGCTAAAGTTCGTATTGAATCCGTACGGTACCCTTCGTGCGCGGGTCAAAGTCGCACTTCACTGAATTTATTTATTAATACAAGCATTAGACTGAACAATCTTTTGAGTATGAATTGATGGCAAGAGTTGTTTTCTTTTTTTCTTACACCCGCTCATGACAATGCATATTTCATCTTCCACTGCATTATTATCTATATCTGAAGCACTATCGGTATCGCTGTAAGGAACAAGAGACATTTTGCAAACCTATAACCGAATAAAAACATCACTAACAAATTTAACTTATAAATCAAAACACACGGCAAAACAAAATTTACGATATCATACTACAAACTTTTCAAGAAAGCACGAATAATTAAGGGAGAAGACAATAAATTAATGACGTCTTTCCATATTCTGCTTAACTGTAAATAAAATATCAGAACAGAAAATTGTAATTTAATTAAGAGGGGTTTAATATATGGCAGCAGGTTTTTAATATATGTTAGGCTGAGTTTACATCCGGCATTTCCTGTATGTCATATGCCCAAAAAACGCAACCAACTAATTACTAATGAAAAACTGTTTGATTCAGACATATATTTATTGATTTAAACAGTTTTCAATCATTTTGGATTCTATAAAATTGTCTATTAATTATGTTAATAAATAAATACTAAATCAAACAGTTTTTCATTAGTAATTAGTTGGTTACGCTTTTATACGCTTGACACACAGATGTAAACCCGGCCTTACTTACGTTATTTTGCGGTCACTACTTTAGGCGTATGTGGGTTACGTTAAATTTGAAGGGCTCGTATTTATCTCAATATTTGGATTATGGGTACTATATTTTACAGGACAACGTGTTGTTACTTACAGAACAATTTTGCATCAAAAACACAATTTTGAAAAATATGTTGTTTACGTTATTCTGGCGGTTAAAGCACGATATACTGCATTAAGATATTACTATTCCGCAATCAATTCCCAGAAAGCACATACTTGAAAATAAGTGCTTTAGTTTTAGTTGCAGGCTTTATCATAAAGCGTTATGCGTTTTTTGAAAAACTATAAAAAAATAAATATGCAATTAGCAGATAAAGACATTTCTTTATTTGCTAACGATGTTTAAATAGTTTGTGCTTCTTTCCAGGTTGTACAAAACTATCGACTTCAATATACGAAACATGCTGATTTACAAAATTTAAGAAATGAATACACTTATCAAAACTTTTTTAATAAGTACCTATAAAAACATATTAACATAAATTAAAACATAACGGATTTTACTTAAAAAAGTGTAAATGTTATGAATGAGCCAGGAGCTTTTTCCTGGCACAAGACAAAGGGTGTCAATAAACCTTTTCTTACCGATGTAGAAAAACCAAATAATTAAAAAGAATTGATTAAATTCAAAATTCAATTTTATTAATCTTCACTTTTCGACTCTCACAATGTAAGTCCCAAAATTGTTTCAAACAATACAGAAAATGTGTAAGCAAAAAAAATATAACGTTATACAATTGTCGGTACGCAAAGCAAAATTTTTTTATATAGATTTGTAATGAGTGTAGTAATAAAGTGTGAATAGTCATAAATTTGTTGTATTATTAATTTGTTTTAAATTTCTGTTGCCTGCAATAAAAGGTTGTTGTTTGCTGTTGTTATTGTTCGCAATATACCCTGTAGGAAATTTTACATGAACTCAAACATTCTGCCCGCCTTGAAAGATGGCTTTCAAAACGCTTAGTGCTCAAGAGGGATTTTGCAGATTTTGGTGATAGCTCTCTTAAATGTCCCATCTATGGTTTTTACTATTACAACACGAACAATTCCATCATCACCCGGATTGCATTCAACAACTCGTGCCAATGGCCATTTAAGTGGGGTAATATTGTCCTCTTTGAGCAATACTAAATCGTTGACCTTTAGATTTACCTTTGTTGTTGTCCACTTGGTTTTTGTTTGTAGAAGCTTTAGATATTTATTTCGCCATCTATCCCAAAAATTCTGCTGTATGCATTGTACAATTTGATATCTTTTTAATGACATTGGATTGTCAGTAAAAAATGTTGGCTCTGGGATGGTTGTTAATAAACGTATCACTAAAAAGTGAGCCGGTGTAAGTGGTCGAAGATCATTAGGGTCTGACGAGAGAGGAGTCAGAGGGCGACTATTAATCATTGCCTCTGCTTGACAGCATACTGTATGAAGATCATCGTAGGTTAGAATGAGATTTCGAATTGTACGTCGCAAGTAATGTTTTTGCTTTACAGCACTTTCCCACAATCCACCAAAGTGTGGGGATCGTGGGGGTATGTGTTTCCAGATTATGCCTTCTTGGCGACATGCTTATCGAACTATTTCATTGTGGTTTTCAGACAAGAAACCTTGAAGTAAATTTTTGAGCTCTCTATTTGCCCCGATGAAACTCGTCGCATTATACGAATAGATAACCGAACATCGACCTCGTCTTGATATAAATTTTTTTAAGGCGCTTATGAATGCCGAAGTGGTCAGATCGGGCACCAATTCCAGATGCACCGCCTTTATTGAAAAGCAAATAAATATTGCTAAATAAATCTTTTTGGGACCGCGCCCACGAATTTGCGACGATACGAGAAATGGGCCAGAATAATCAATTCCTGAAATGTTGAACGGGAATGATTGCTCTACACGATGAACAGGCAGAGATCCCATTACTTGGCTTTCAGTTACTGGACGGCAGCGGTAACATAGAATACCATCATGCACAACCTTTTTGATTACATTTCTTCCATTTAGTATCCAAAAATTATCTCGTAAAATATTATGAAGCGTCAATGGTCCAGCATGTAAGTTTTTACGATGGTAATATCTTATGATTGTATTGACGTATGGATGACTACTTAGCAAAAGTATCGGATATTTTGTTAAAAAGCGTAATGAAGAATTTTTTAGTCTCCCACCAACCCGCAGTACACCGTCGCTCAAGAACGGTAATAGCTAGGGCAATTTAGAATTATTGTTTACAGGTTTGTTATTGCTTAAATTTTTAATGACTTCATAAAACGATTTTCTTTGAATTAGCCGGCATATTAACAATAGAGATTGGTTACATTCGTACACCTTATTTGATCCATGAATACTGTTAATTCTTTTGATTCTTTTTATTTGATATCAAAATCAAAAGAATCTCTAGTTGAATTAAACTTTGAGCAGAACGCTTACTTCGTTTTTGTTTAACTTTTTTTTGTTTGTTCATATTTTTGCCAAGTCTCAAGTACCCTTAAATTCTTTCCCACAATTTAATTAAAATAAAATTAATTTATTTCTCACACATTTGTCAAGCCAGGTATGAGAACCATCATGTCAGCGTAATTGACGAAATAAATAAAACATTTTATTTTCCACGTGTGTTTCAAATTACCAGCCAGACAGTAGTGAAATTGAATATCTGTTTTGCTTAGCTTACGATGGGAATGAATTTGGCAAGATATTAATGAACAATTTCTGGCCGTTTTTAATTATGTTTGTATTCTTATTTTTTTTATTTTACTTTTTATTATTGTATTAGTTAAGTTATTTTTTATATTTTGTATAAATATTAAAATTACTGAATACAGTTTATGATTGCTACTTAAATCGTCATACACTTCACTGCTTTGAGTCAATTAGATTATCCTGGTGTACTACCGGAATAACTAATTGATTCCTCCACAACTTGAGTTATCGTTGTGTATCACTTGGGTACAAAATGTCAACATTTTTAAATTGCTTATCCTGGTGTACCACTTGGATAAGCCCCACCACTTACATCTCAGTTAAGCCAGGTAAACGAGTCTGGTATTAACATTTTTGGCGACCGTGACAGGACCTGCAATCCTCGAATTAACTATAGTGCCATCACTTTCCTGCTTTCCACAACAACCAATCCACCATGGAAACAACCTCAACAAAACTTCTCCGCCAACTAAAGGAAACTGGAGAACATATTGCAACCATTATTAGAAATTTCACCAAGGATTCAGCCAGCCGGAAAACTGCAACCTATTACCAGGAACGACTATCTCGTCTAGGGACAGCTTGGACAGAGTTCGACACAGCTGATAATGAATTACGGGAGTTGAAGGACGTAGACACATCTGATGAATACTTCACATCCGACTACTATACTCGAATTGAGGCCATGGAGACGAAATACATAGCGATCTCACGGGTGCCAAAGCACCGGGTGCTAGGTAAGACGCCAGACCATCGCCCCCATCCACCCTTTTCAGAATGAACCTATATATAGTTATCCCTGTACTATATTCAAGTACCTTGCTTAGGTACTTTGAGCTATCTAAACTCTGCTGCTATGTCGAAGTCATAGCTGCTGCTATGTCCGTGCCCATAGCAGCTTCTGTTGAATGGCAACAGCAGCTAGAATAGTGTCTGGCTGACCGCGTCACGCCAATCACTAGCATTGATTTAACACTGGGAAGCCAAGACTATTCTCCCAGCGATTTTGGTAGCAACCACAGCCACCACGTTAATTCTCCGGCTTCCACGCTATAGTGTTGTGTATACACCATAGCGAGGTCCCCAAGAGAATTCCTCAACCATTGCCGGCACAGCTCAACCACTCATCCGAAATGAACGCATGCCTGTATCGCCAAATATCTAGTGCCTACTCCACATATACCAAAATCATCCCTTAAACCCCGTGGGGTAGGACGAACTCGGCATTTTAGCAAAGAACACTGACGACCACTACATGCACTCAATAACTTCAAAGCAGCTCGGCTGTCGGACCACCGGTCCCGTGGAACCAGAAGTAGCCTCTGGTCAAACCTCGAAGTTCCACCACAAGGGCTTCACCTCTATCGTCTTTTGAACTCAGGGGCAGCTCTAGGTGACGCTGCACCTAACTAACATCAACAGGACCTGTCTTCCTTTTGTTATAAATATGTGCACATCCTTTGCTCTGTTATTTCAGAGATAGGGTAGTAACAACATAAGTTCTATGGGTAATGTACCAAAGGTACGTCAATGGAAAAAGCCACATTACCCCAGCTGGGGATTCTCACCCATTGTACCGGTGCAAGAAATTCATTCATGTAAACTCAACAAACAGACTAAACATGATACAGAAACATAAATTATGTGTCAATTGCTTTAGTAGTACCCATAGTACCAAACAATGTACCATTTCAGGCAGCTGCCAGAAATGTGGAAAAAAGCACCATACCTTGGTACATCTGGAACCAACCCCACAAGGTAATTCGTCATCAAGAAAAGTTACTCCTCCTAAAAAAGAAATTACCATACCATGACCATATGTCCTACTAGGAACAGCGTTGGTAAAGGTCAAGGCAAATGGACTAGAAACTGAATGTAAGACAATTCTCGACTCGGGCTCACAAGTCAACCTCATTACAGAGAGATTAGTCACAACTCTAGGGCTCCCAACAAGAAAAACCTCGATTTTAATCAATGGAATTGGAAAAAACCGCACCAAAGTTCAACACCGTGTCAACATATAACTTCAATCCAGACTCAACAACTTTTCAACACGTCTTGAGGCATTTGTGTTGCCACAAATCATTTCTCCTCAACCTGCTCATCAACTTACCATCGATAAGTGGGCGATTCCCAACAATGTCACACTGGCGGACCCAACTTTTAACCGACCAGAAAAAATTTAAATTTTGTTAGGCGCAGAATATTACCATCAAATCCTTGCTATAGGACAAATTAAACTCGGTGATGACCTCCCAATATTACAAAATACCACCTTTGGCTGGATAGTATCTGGAAAGGTATCTGGAGAACAACTCTCATCAACAATATGTGGTATTTTAACTGAGGAGGATAAAATGAATACGGCTATTGAACGATTTTGGAAACTGGAAGAGATCGAGAGCACTGGGCATCAATTATCTCCCTATGACGCCCAATGTGAGGCACATTTCAATCACAACACTATTCGTAACAAAGAAGGACGGTTCGTAGTACGACTTCCATTCTGTACTGAAACATCTTCTTTAGGCGCCTCACATAATATTGCCTTTAACCGCTTCCTCAGCTTGTAACGTCGATTAGCAAAAGATGCTTCCCTAAAAACTCAATATATGCAGTTTATGAAGGATTACGAAACAATAGGATATATGTCGAAAATCAACATAGATGAAGTGGAAGGGTCTAAATACTTTATTCCTCACCATTGCATTTTACGACCTGATAGTAGCACCACTAAACTTCGGGTGCTATTTGATGCGTCAGCAAAAACCTCGTCAGGAAAATCTTTGAATGACATTTTGCACATCGGGCCACCACTACAAAATGAGCTGTTTACGGTGCTTCTGCGATTTCGGATTCTACGTTTCGTGTTCACAACAGACATAGAAAAAATGTACCGACAAATATTGGTCCATCCAAAAGATCAACAGTACCAGATAATTCTATGGAGAAGTAATGTTTTTGAAGCCATCAGTTACTTTAAGTTGAATACAGTGACATATGGAACCAGACCTACACCATACTTTATTTTTTTTTTTTTATACATATATTTATTTATTGTATCTTCAAAAATGAACTAACAATAAGTGATCAAATCTTAAAGCTAAAATATAATTATTTAGCCCGACCAGTGTCGGCCAAAACTTAGTGATAATTTAAATAATACAAAGTAGTTATAATCAAAAAGGAAAATTAAATGTATTTTCAAGCATTCCCATCTAGAGTGTTGAGTATAAGAGCCCTTGTGTCCCTCTTTTTTAGGCGGATGTGACCATTAAAATTCAAAATATTACGAGCAAGCGGATTAGGATGTGACTCGAGGTTTGTTAAGTATTTGCCTGCGTATCTTGCAATTTCTTCAGTCACTAGTGGCATTTTTAAATCACGATGCAAATTTGAATTCTTAATATACCATGGAGCAGATGTTATTAACCTTAAAATTTTGTTTTGTCTTCGTTGAATTCTCTACATTGGAAGCTGAAGCAGTGCCCCATAACTGGATACCGTAACACCATATTGGCTTCAAAAGCGACTTTTATATTAAAAGTTTGCAGTCCAGGCTAAGTATTGAATTTCTGCCAATCAATGTATTTGAGATAACTTAAGTTTCATCTGAGTTAGCTTAAAGTCAATATGATGTTTCCATGTAAGCCTTCAATCAAGGTGTATACCAAGATATTTCACTTGGGAATGCTGAGGAATATTTTGATTGTTGATTCGAATGGGGGAACAAGTATCTCTTCTTAGGGTAAAAGTTGTATGGACACACTTTTTTTCATTGACTTTAATTCTCCATAAGTTCAACCAGATTGCTAACTTTGTAATATGTTCTTGAAGATATCGGGACGCCTCGTGCGAGTTTTTGTGCATACTAAGGCAGGCTGTATCATCGGCAAACGTAGATGTATGGATATTGCTGCTCAAAGGCATATCACAAGTATAAATCAAATACAAAACTGGTCCCAGTATGCTCCCCTGTGGCACACCGGATGATATAGATTGGGGCAGACTCATGAATTCTCCTTCCACAATCGTAAACTTTCGGGTAGTTATGTAGCTTTCTAATAAATTCAGAAAATTTATTGGTAAATATTATTTTAATTTTAAAATAAGGCCTTCATGCCACACTTTATCAAAGGCCTGAGAAACGTCAATAAACAGGGCAGAACAATACAGTTTTTCTTCAGAAGTTCTTCTTATAAATTGCACCAATCTATGAGTTTGTTCAATTGTGCTATGCTGACTTCTAAAACCAAATTGATGGTCTGGGATGCACCCACTATCAGTTAAAATTGGGGACAATTTTGTCATGAGCAGCTTTTCGAAGAGTTTTTACATTGTTGATAGCAGACTTATTGGCCTGTATGACTCAGCCTTGGTAAGGTCTTTGCCCGGCTTTGGAATCATTTTCACCTTCGCAAAGCTTCCAGCTTTGTGGATAATACTCCAGTCGTAAAATGGCGTTAAAAATAAATAACAGGATTCTAATTGCAATATGGGGCAAGTTTATCAGCATATTGTTACTTATTCCATCAATACCTGGAGCTTTCTTTGGGTTGAGTTCAGCAATTAGTTTCTGAACATCACGCGTCTTAAATTTTATGGGTCGAGGGGGTAGCGCAACTACACTTGGTAAATCAACAACACCAGTAAATGTGTTGATTTACCAAGGGGGTAAATAAGGATTTTTAATGCTCAACAAATATGTTACCTTTTTCAGTATCGCATCTGGCCCAACCTCCGGTAGATGAGCGTAGAGGTGGTCTATATTCAACGGGTGTTTTAAGCTTTCTAGCAGCTCGCCACAAGGAGTAATTAGATGCAGGTGTGGCATCAAGATTTTCCAGATAATTTTTAAGACATACAGTTTTTTCATATGCCAGCAGCTCTTGGAGTCGTCTAGTGCACTCTTTAAATCTAATTTTATTTTGGGGTGATCTGTGCTGTTGCCATTCCCTTCTAGCTGTCCTTTTTTCACGTAAAAGACGTTCAATGTCTGTAGAATAAATTCTATTAAACCCAGTCTGCGGATGGGAAGTAGTGGCATGTTCAGCAGCCTGTTTAATATTTTCGTTAAGATTTTCAATGTTAGATTCAATATCACCTGGTGTTCTTAGGTTAATATTTTCCGTACAATGGCTACTGAGGTATTTTTTGAACCCCAGCCAATTAACACGGTTGATCATCTTTACGTATGGGACAGGGAAGTCACTTCTTAGTGGGCTACAAATTGTAACAATCGTGGGAGAGTGATCGGAGGAGAGATCTACAGAAGCTTCAACATGAATTAATTCCCTACCGATATTTTTCATTACTCAAAAATCTATAACATCCGGCATTTTTTGTATGTCCATAGGCCAGTAAGTGGGCTCCCCACTTGAAATGACGTCCAAGCCCATTTTTGAAATTGTGTTGAACAATGCCCGACCTCTAGGTGTAATAAGACGCGAACCCCAGAACGTAAGTTTTGCATTGTAGTCCCCAGCTGCTACAAAATAAGGGCCAAGAGATTTGTAGAATTCCTCGAATTGGTCCTCAGTAATTGCGAATCTGGGAGGGGAGTAAATTGATGATATCACGAAATTTTTAAGAAAATTTTCGACACAAATATTTGTTGCTTGTAGATGTTCTTCACAAATGTTATCAAGGACATAGTGTTTGAGTCTTGACTTAATTAGAATTGCTGACCCACCGCATGCTCTCCCCCTCGGGTCCTTTGAATCATATAGAGTGTAACCATTTATTTTAAATAAGCTCCTTGAAGTCAAATGAGTCTCAGAGACCAACATTTTATCAATATTTTTTTCCACGAGGAAGTGCTCAAGTTCATTTTTATGTTGGCGAATGCCGTTTGCGTTCCAGAAACAAGTAAGGAAGTCAACCAGTTACTTCACGTGTATCGTATGCCGATGCTGCTAAGGCTAGTTCTAGTCCCTCACAAAATGTTTCACCGCAAAATAATTCAGCGAATGCAAGCTCAGGCTTTAACTTTAGTCGCCTTGAAGCTACTATTGAGAATCTGGTGCTAACTATAAACAACTTTACAACAAATATGACTAGCATGATGCAAGAAATGCTGCGAATGCAGAATACACTGCTTCAAGCATTAGTTAACAAACCATGAACATGTTAAAAATATGTTTCTGGAACGCATACACCATACTTGGCAATCAAATGTCTAAAGGAAATAAGCCATGATAACAACATGCAGTTTCCGTTAGCAGCCAACTTCTTGGAAAAGAACTTTTATGTGGAGGATGGTTTGGAGGGGAGCCGATAGCTTGAAATTTTTTTTTTTTCATGTTTTTTTATTTATTGTATCTTCATATATGAAGTAACAATAAGTATTCAAATCTTAAATCTAACATATAATTAATAGGCCCGACCAATGCCAGACATAACTAAGTGATAGTTGTAAATAATACATAAGTAGTGATAAGCAAAAAAAAATTTTTTTTCAAGCAACTTCATTCGGAGTGTTTAGTATTAGAGCCCTTGTATCTCTCTTTTTATTAGGATGTGACTCGAGTTTTGTTAGATATTTGCCTACGCATTTTGCAATTTCTTCAGTCACTAGTGGCATATTTAAATCACGATGTATATTTGAATTCTTAATGTACCATGGATCAGATGTTATTAACCTTAAAATTTTGTTTTGTCTTCGTTGAATTCTCTCTACATTGGAAGCTGAGGCAGTGCCCCATAACTGGATACCGTAACACCATATTGGCTTTAAAATCGACTTGTCTATTAAAAGTTTGCAGTCTAGGCTGAGTGTTGAATTTCTGCCAATTAGCCAATGTACCTGAGTTAATTTTAGTTTCATTTGAGTTATCTTATAGTCAATGTGATGTTTCCATGTAAGCCGTCGATCGAGGTGTATATCAAGATATTTCACATGTGAATGTTGAGGAACAACTTGATTATTAATCCGAATGGAGGAACAAGTATCTCTTCGTAAGGTAAATGTTATATGGACACACATTTGTTCATTTACCTTAATTCTCCATAAGTTTAACCATAGTTCCATCTGGCTAATGTGTTCCAGGAGTTTTCGGGATGCCTTATCAGGGTCTTCGTGCATACTAAGGCAGGCGGTGTCGTCGGCAAATGTAGAAGTGTGGATACTACTGCTCACAGGCATATCACAAGTATAAATCAAATATAAAAATGGCCCCAGTATACTCCCCTGTGGCACACCGGATGAGATAGTTTCAGGCATACTCATAAAGTGTCCTTCCACAACTGTAAATTTTCGTGCAACAATGTAACTTTCCAAAAGATTTAGAATGTTTATTGGTAAGTATGTCTTCAATTTCAAAATCAGGCCTTCATGCCACTTTTCATCAAATGCCTGAGAAACATCAATAAACACGGCAGAACAATACTTCTTTTCTTCAAATGTTTTTCTGATAAATTGAACCAATCTATGCGTTTGCTCAATGGTGCTATGCTGGCTTCTAAAACCAAATTGATGGTCCGGGATGAACCCATTATCAGTTAAAATTGAAGACAATTTTGTCATGAGTAGCTTTTCAAATAGCTTTGACATTGTTGACAGTAAACTTATTGGCCTATATGACTCAGCCTTTGAAAGATCTTTACCTTTGGAATCAGTTTAACCTTGGCAAGCTTCCAGCAGTCTGGATAATACCTCAGTCGTAAAATGGCATTAAAAATGAATAACAGGATTCTAATTGCAGTACGAGGTAACTTAATCAGCATCTGATTACTAATTCCATCCATACCGGGAGCTTTTTTCGGGTTGAGTTCGGCAATTAGTTTTTGTACATCACACATCGTAAATTTTAAGGGTCGAGGGGGTAGAGCAACTACACTCGGCAAATCTACATGTATTTGGTGTAAATACGGATTTTAAATGCTCAGCAAATATGTTACCTTTTTCAGTATCGCTTCTTGCCCAACCTTCGGTAGATGTGCGCAGAGGTGGCTTAAACTCAACGGGTATTTTAAACTTTTTAGCAGCGCGCCACAAAGAGTAATTAGATGCTGGTGTGACATCAAGGCCTTCCAGAGAATTTTTGAAAGATGCAGTTTTTTCAGATGCTTGGAGTCGTTTAGTGCACTCTTTAAATCTGATTTTGTGTTGAGGTGATCTATGCTGTTGCCATTCCTTTCTAGCTTTTCTTTTTTCATGTACGAGATGTTCAACGTCTGTAGAATAAATTTTATTGAACCCAGTATGCGGATGGGAGGTAGTGTCATGTTCAGAAGCTTGTTTAATATTCTCGTTAAGATTTGCAATGTTCGATTCAATATCATTGGGTGTTCTTAGCGTAATATTTTCCGTGCAATGACTACTAAGATATTTTTTAAATCCCAGCCAATTAACACGATTTATCATCTTGACATATGGGTGAGGTAAAGCGCTTCTCAGTGGACTACAGATTGTAACGATCGTGGGAGAGTGATCAGACGACAGATCTAGGGAAGCTTCAACGTTAATTAATTCCCTAGAAATACTTTTTATGACGCCGAAAGCTATAACGTCAGTAGGCCAGTAAGTAGGCTCCCCACTTGAAATAACATCCAAACCCATTTCTGAAATTGTGTTGAACAACGCCCTACCTCTAGGCGTAATAAGTCGCGAACCCCAGAACGTATGCTTAGGATTGTAGTCGCCAGCTGCTACGAAGCAAGGTCCACGAGATTTGTAGAACTTCTCGTATTGGTCCTTAGTGATTGAAAATCTGGGAGCTGAGTAAATTGATGATATCACGAAATTAGAACAAAAGTTTTCTACAAAAATATTCGTAGCTTGCATATATTCTTCACTAACATTGTCAAGGATATAGTGCTTGAGTCGTGACTTAATTAAAATTGCAGATCCACCGCATGCTCTCCCTCTAGGGTCCTTTGTCTCATAAATAGTGTAGCCATTTATTTTGAAAAAGCTTCTCGAAGTCAAACGTGTCTCAGAGACCAACATTATATCAATATTTTTTTCCGTAAGGAAGTGCTCAAGTTCATTTTTATGTTGGCGAATGCCGTTTGCGTTCCAGAAACATATTTATAACATGTTCATGGTTTGTTAATTAATGCTTGAAGCAGAGTATTCTGCATTCTCAGCATTTCTTGCATCATGGTAGTCATATTTGTTGTAAAATTATTTATAGTTTGCACCAAATTGTCAATAGTAGCTTCAAGGCGACTAAAGTTAAAGCTTGAATTTGCATTCGTTGAATTATTTGGCGGTGAAACATTTTGTATGGGAATAGAACTAGCATTAGCAGCATCGGCATACGATACACGTGAAGTCACTGGTTGGCTCACTTCAGCAAAAGTGGCGGAGTACGCGTTTAATGGTTGAGCTGGAGCTAAATTAGGTTTTTGCACCATAGCCTGCTTGACGAAAGAGTACACAGGACATCCTCTGTAGTTAGCGGTGTGATTACCTCCACAATTACTGCATATTTTTCCGCTTGATCTTTTGGTTTGGTACAACTTGCAGTACCGTGCAATTCACCGCAGATAACACACACTGTAGGTAAATTGCAGTAAGCTTTTGTATGGCCATATTCTTGGCAATTATGACACTGCACGGGACCTGCACGCTTATGTGGCTCTTCAACTGTGATTTTTCTGTATAAAAGGTATTTAAGGCTATAAATAGGATGAGTCTCGTTTTTTTCAACTGTATATCATTTGGCTCCAGTTCAACACGAAATAGGGGTTGGGGTACTTTTTCTTTGTTCAATATGTTTGATACATTCTTTACCTTAAATCCCTGGAGGACAAGTGCATCTTTTATTTCTTCAGGGACAACATAAGAATCTATGCCCTTCAATACGATCTGCAGGCCTTTAGCGCTCTTAAGCTGGTATGTGTAGAAGCTTGTTTTATTTGTTTCAAATTCAGAAACCATTTTGCGGTAATCCTTTTCATCATAAATTTGAATTTTCGTTTCATCGATGTTGCCACGTTTTATTGGGACAATGTGGAATTTATTTTTACCAATGACCGAAATTAATTTTTTAATAAGGGCATTTGAATTTTTCTCTCTCAAGTAGATTGGTGGCGGCTTGGATGTTTTATTCGAGGATACATCGGGTTTGTCGTTCTCATCTTGCAAAATTTTAAAACGGTTTTGGCGATTAGTTGAGGATGCGCTGTTATCTCTGGACATCTTTGGAGCGGATGACATTTTTGAAGAATTCGGGCTCCGCCCACGCTTTACCACGGTTATATATCTGTCCATACCGACTTGCACCTTGGGTTTTGAAATACTGTTATCTGTAGTGATAATTTTGTTAAGTGATGAATACGAGCCTGAAGGGGATGATATTACTGACTTATATGAAGAAGTACTAGGCAATTGTAATGTTAATGAATCACTACTATTTGGCATTGGACAAAGCGAAGTTGATCGCTGACGAAAAATTGGCTTTGCCGTTAAAAAAACACTTTCATTAGATTTATTATTTTTATTTTTTTCATTAAGAGCTTTAGAACTCACAGTAAAATAGGCGTTTTTGCCGTTAGAACTCACTTCATAATTTTTTGTATTTGAGGCACTCATATAGAGTATTCCTCAAGGGCTCTTTTTGTGTTTTTTTGCTTACGGCTTTTTTTGTTTTTTGTAATTTATGATTGTTTGTCTGTTTTTGAGGTACTCGTATAGAGTATTCCTCAATGTCACTGTTTATATTTTTTTGTTTGCGTTTTTTTGTATTTGTTATTTCCACTATGTAAAAAATATTATCAAAGCAATAAAGCTTATTTATTAAAGTCAGTATGTACCTATTACGAATAATATGTACTACGAATAATTTTTTGTATAATTTTTTGTTTGTTTGGTATGTAAGAAAAAATTCCGCTAATCGACTGTTCGCTATGAAGGTACCACGTAAATATCTACATAACATAGCACTAGAAAATCAGCGTCAACTACAACACGTCATGTCTAGGTACGGATTTCATTTAAGAAAATGGTGTGCAAATCATACCCTATTGCTACGCAATATCCCCAATGATGATCAAGAAGTTAGTCTTGATTATTCCACAGACGAAACCGACTATATAAAAACGTTGGGATTAGTATGGCTACCCAAGGATGATCTACTGAAAATTAAGGTCAACATACAACCAATCAAGGCTGTGACGAAAAGGATAATCACCTCAGATTTAGCGCGTATATTTGACCCACTCGGACTACTGTCTCCAGTAGTCGTCAAAGCAAAAATATTCATCCAGGAATTATGGAATTTGAATCTTTCATGGGATGAGGCAGTGCCTTTAGAATTGGAATCACGCTGGCGAAGCTTTAGAAGTAATCATGGATAAATACACGATCATCTTCATTGCATTCATTCGTAGCAAATCGAATAGCTTCAATTCAAGAAAGCTCGACACCTGATCAATGGCGTCATGTGAGTTCCCAGGACAACCCAGCAGACATAATATCTAGAGAATTGGATCCACAGCAGTTGCAGCATACAAGGCAGATCGACAAGCTCAAAGAGCTCTCACTCCTTTCGAGCTCCACGATTCACTTCTTATAATTATTAGAGAAACTCAAAAAGTTGCATTCTCATTCTCTCTCTCAAAAAGTTGCATTCTCATCAAGCAGTTGCAAAAACGCAAAGAACTAAGGGTGTCAAGTCCGATCAAAAGTTTATCGCCATTTTTAGATGAAAATAGCATTTTAAGAGTCGGAGGCAGACTAGAAGAGTCTACTTTGCCATTCGATACAAGACATCCAATGCTCCTCCCTTATAATGAGATAATCAGCAAACTAATATTTGAGTCAATACACAAAGAAAATAAGCATTGTGGAGCTCAGGCTCTCCTTGCAAATGTCCGACAAAGATTTTGGCCCATCAAGGGAAAATACTTAGCACGAGAAACCATCCATAAGTGTGTAAGTTGAGCAAAATCAAAACCAAAACTTCTCCAGCAGATTATGGAAAATTTGCCTGCAACGAGGGTTACACGAGCAAGACCATTCATAAATGCCGGGGTTGACTATTGTGGTCCAATTAGGGTTCACTTTAAAACTCGAGGAAAACGACCTCAAAAGGCGTACATTGCAGTATTCTGTTGCTTCGCCACAAAAGCAGTGCATCTCGAATTAGTCACAAGCCTAACAACAGAAGCGTTCCTGGGAGCACTAAATCGATTTACCAGTCGCAGAGGTCACTGCCAAAAACTTTACTGCGACAATGCAACAAACTTTGTCGGAGCACGAAATCAACTAGCGGAATTATCATCAGCCCTTTTTACCCCCACAGCTCAAGAAGCCATTCAGCGAGAATGTGCAAATAAAAATATTTCTTTTCATTTCATTCCTCCTCGAGCACTTCATTTTGGGGGATTGTGGGAGGCCGCAGTCAAGTCATCCAAAAAGTTATTACTCAAAGAAATGACAAACGCATCCCTAATTTATGAAGAAATGGAAACTGTAGTCATAGAGGTAGAAGCAATACTCAATTCCAGACCTATAACAGCATTATCAAATGATCCTAATGATGCAGCTGCCTTGACTCCTGGCCATGTCCTGATTGGGGAACCTCTCACGGCACAAGTCGATGCAACTGCTCAGTCGATGTCGCAATCACTCGTTAAACGATGGGAATTAGTATCAAAAATAAAACATCATTTCTGGCAACGATGGTCCCACGAGTACCTCACTGAACTCCAGCAGCGTAACAAATGGCAATCAAAGTCTCAAAATCTGCCAATAGTGAAAAACAACACTCCTGTCATGACGTTTCGAATCGGAAAGGTGATGGAAACATTCCCCGGGCCTGAAGGTATCGTGAGGACGGCAACAGTAAAAACATCTACAGATATTATTAAACGGGCAATTCACTTACTTGCTCCGCTTCCTCTCGATACATCCTACGCCACTACTGGCAATGAAAATATGCCTGATCTTCAGAACACACCCTTAACGTCTTTGGGCAGTTCCCTTCCCAAGGAAAACTACAAATCTCCGGACAAAACTAAAGGAAATAGCTCGGAACGCACGAGAAACGAACCACCTACTGACAAATACAAAGGCTCACCGCCCCCAAAACGCTGCACATTATCTCCAACCAGCCTACTAATGCTTCTTGCCTTATTCCTTCCGTTAGTGGTATGCCAGCTAGGTACCTACACAAAGATCACTAGCTCTCCTGGGTTACACTTTGAACAGATTGGTCAAGTTAAACCAATTATCTCAGAATGGAATGGAATTTGAACTATCACCATTTCTCAATGAAGTACAACTTCTTGCAAACGGAACTAATACGTTAATGAAATGTTGCAACAGTTCAGATCTCAATCATCACTGTATCGCGCTCGTTTCGCATTTTAACAACGTTAAACTTAAAGTGGCTACCAGTCTCGAAAGTCTCTTAAGAATAAAGAAAAGAGGGGCAATTGATTTCGTTGGAAATGTAGCAAATTCATTATTTGGAGTTCTCGATTCACAGTATGCCGAAAAAATGACAGACACCATCAAGAGCATAAAGAATAACGAGGATCACTTGGCACACCTTCTACGGAATCAAACATTATTCCTCGACTCCACCCTTAATATTATGAAACAAACGGAGGCTCATACTCAGAATAGCCTCGATAAATTAAACTTTAGGCTAAAAAGACTCGAGAACTTTACTGTCAATGAAACCCAGCAGTCTCAACTTATATTCTCGCTTAGCATTCAGTTGATCATCATCTCAGACAATGTGCAAACAATGTTAAAGGCCATAATCGATCTGCTAACCGATACATATCATGGCAGAATAAGTCCCTCTCTACTAACACCACAACAATTTTCTTTGGAAGTGGACAATATAAAGGCAAATCTGCCATCGGATTTATTACTACCAGTCACGGATATCATTCATCTGTATGGTTTAGTGACAGCTAATACAGCCATTTCAAACCAACACATTATTTGCACATTGGAAATTCCACTAGCCCATAAAGAGGATTTCGACCTCTTTTATCTCACACCAGTTCCACAACTAGTAAATGACTCGTTGGTTGCGATCATTCCAAAAACCAAAATGATGGCTCTCAACGCTCACCGAGACGAATATTTCCCGGTTGATGATACCAAGCTCCGTGATTCCCACATCCTTGAACACGATACTTTTTTATGTCCAAATATCCAAGCTACGTATTTCAAAAATTCACCAATGTGTCGTTGTGAGATACATTTATTTAACAACGAGTCAGATCTAAGTTGCAATACCTAGCCCATAGTAATGTGTGGTACCAACTTCATAAAAAAAATCAATGGCTAGTCGCAACTCAACATCCACTCAAATTAAGTATGGTATGCAACCGCATCAGTGGTTCTCAGGTCTTACAAGGAACTGGATTGCTTACCTTACCAGCAGGATGTTCAACGAAAAATGAGTTGATTACCGTATATGGGCACCAAACAATTACCTCGAATTTGTATCCCCCCTATACAAGCTCTGGAGTTTCATTGCCCCATTTACAACAAAAGGTCTTCAATATAACCGAAACTTTCCAAGACCTAAGAATCATGGGAAACTTAACCCGACTGCAAGAGGAGGTAAGAGAACAGTTGCGGAATATACCCACCCCAACCATGAATCATAGCGTGCATAGCTTGGCAGTCAGCTATGTGGGACTGGCTCTGATTTTAACATTACTAACCATCCTGTTAATCAAAATATTATTAAAAAGAAGACTCAATACGCATCCAATCGCACCACAGCCCTCACCCAGATCAAAGTGGAACATTTCGTTGGACCCTGGTGCTTAATTTACTTCAGCATAAATTGCCGGAAATTGTTCAGTTAAATTGCCTATTGACATTAACAATCCCCCTGGGGGCGCAATATGTTAATTCTTTTGATTCTTTTTATTTGGTATCAAAATAAAAAGAATCTCTAGTTGAATTAAAGTTTAAGCAAAACGCTTACTTTTTTGTTTAACTTTTTTTTGTTTTTTGTTTGTTCATATTTTTGCCAAGTCTCAAGTACACTTAAATTCTTTCCCACAATTTAATTAAAATAAAATTAATTTATTTCTCACACATTTGTCAAGCCAGGTATGAGAACCATCATGTCAGCATAAATGACGAAATAAATAAAACATTTTATTTTCCACGTGTGTTTCAAATTACCAGCCAGACAGTAGTGAAATTGAATATCTGTTTTGCTTAGCTTACGATGGGAATGAATTTGGCAAGATAATAATGAACAGTTTCTGGCCGTTTTAAATTATGTTTGTATTCTTATTTTTTTTACTTTTTGTTATTGTATTAGTTTGAAGTTATTTTTTACATTTTGTATAAATATTAAAATTATTGAATAAAGTTTATGATTGCTACTTAAATCGTCATACACTTCACTTCTTTGAGTCAATTAGATTATCCTGGTGTACTACCTGAATAACTAATTGATTCCTCCACAACTTGAGTTATCCTTGTGTATCACTTGGGTAAAAAACATCAACATTTTTAAATTGCTTATCCTTGTGTACCACCTGGATAAGCCCCACCACTTACATCTCAGTTAAGCCAGGCAAACGAGTCTGGTATTAACATTTTTGGCGACCGTGACAGGACCTGCAATCCTCGAATTAACTATAGTGCCATCACTTCCCTGCTTTCCACAACAACCAATCCACCATGGAAACAACCTCAACAAAACTTCTCCGCCAACTAAAGGAAACTGGAGAACATATTGCAACCATTATTAGAAATTTCACCAAGGATTCAGTCAGCCGGAAAACTGCAACCTATTACCAGGAACGACTATCTCGTCTAGGGACAGCTTGGACAGAATTCGACACAGCTGATAATGAATTACGGGAGTTGAAGGACGTAGACACATCTGATGAATACTTCACATCCGACTACTATACTCGAATTGAGGCCATGGCGACGAAATACATATCGATAATGGAACGTGAACTCGATAATCAAGGTAAAGAACCTGGGAAAAAGGAACTTCCTAATCCCAAACCTGCAACTACAGGTCAAACGCAAGTCGGAGCAACTAGGGGACACGATGGATTAATCAGCCGGTCACTTGGAAAAATGGCGGCGCTTACTCGACAGCTAGAAGGCCTTCAGTTGCAACCAGGTCAAGATCAATCTTACTACGATGTTAAAAAGGCCACTATCTCTCAGCTGTGGCTTCAATTAGAAAGGCTTAATGATGAATTACTAGACAAATATCCCGACCCAGACATTGCTGGTTATGATACAAGCAGATATGTTCACCTATAACAAGCTGCACAATCAGCAATCATACAGCTCACCACTGCCAATAGAAGCCTCCACCACTCAACCACAGAAACTACGGCCAGACCATCAACCTTACCTTTGCTTACGATCATCATTACAAAATTTGAAGGTGACTACATGAAATGGACATCGTTCTCCGATTTATTTACAAGAATCGTACATGAGCAACAGATGTCTGACGCTCATAACATGTGGTATTTAAAAACCAACGTCATTGGTGAAGCAGCGAACCTCATTAATCATCTTTCGGTTACTGCAGACAATTATCAGGTGGCATGGCAATTGCTGCAAGATCGATAACCGATCTTGCAGCAATTGCCTTGATAACCGAGGTTCTCACCCATTGTACCGATGCAAGAAATTCATCGATGTAAACTCAACAAACAGACTAAACATGATACAGAAACATAAATTATGTGTCAATTGCTTTAGTAGTACCCATAGTACCAAACAATGTACCATTTCAGGCAGCTGCCAGAAATGTGGAAAAAAGCACCATACCTTGGTACATCTGGAACCAACCCCACAAGGTAATTCGTCATCAAGAAAAGTTACTCCTCCTAAAAAAGAAATTGACTCAGACAGAGAGGCAGCTACACTTAACAACCCCTCCACAACAAACGTGACATCTCTCGTTAGCACACCACAGGACGAAGCTGAAAGCATGACGGCAAGTTCCGTCGGCAGAAGACCATATGTCCTACTAGGAACAGCGTTGGTAAAGGTCAAGGCAAATGGACTAGAAACTGAATGTAAGACAATTCTCGACTCGGGCTCACAAGTCAACCTCATTACAGAGAGATTAGTCACCACTCTAGGGCTCCCAGCAAGAACCACATCGATTTCAATCAATGGAATTGGAAAAAACCGCACCAAAGTTCAACACCGTTTCAACATATCACTTCAATCCAGACTTAACAACTTTTCAATACGTCTTGAGGCATTTGTGTTGCCACAAATCATTTCCTTCAACCTGCTCAACAACTTACCATCCATAAGTGGGCGATTCCCAACAATGTCACACTGGCGGACCCAACTTTTAACCGACCAGAAAAAATTTAAATTTTGTTAGACGCAGAATATTACCATCAAATCCTTGCTATAGGACAAACTAAACTCGGTGATGACCTCCCAATATTACAAAATACCACCTTTGGCTGGATAGTATCTGGAAAGGTATCTGGAGAACAACTCTCATCAGCAATATGTGGTATTTTAACTGAGGAGGATAAAATGAATACGGATATTGAACGATTTTGGAAACTGGAAGAGATCGAAAGCACTGGGCATCAATTATCTCCCTATGACGCCCAATGTGAGGCACATTTCAATAAAAACACTATTCGTAACAAAGAAGGACTGTTCGTAGTACGACTTCCATTCTGTACTGAAACATCTTCTTTAGGCACCTCACATAATATTGCCTTTAACCGCTTTCTCAGCTTGGAACGTCGATTATCAAAAGATGCTTCCTTAAAAACTCAATATATGCAGTTTATGAAGGATTACGAAACAATGGGACATATGTCGAAAATCAACATAGATGAAGTGGAAGGGTATAAATACTTTATTCCTCACCACTGCATTTTACGACCTGATAGTAGCACCACTAAACTTCGGGTGCTATTTGATACGTCAGCAAAAACCTCGTCAGGAAAATCTTTGAATGACATTTTGCACATCACTTCTCGTTGTACCTTCATAGTGAACTAACGTCATAGCAGAGTTTTTTTTTACATACATACTTAACAAAAAAAATCATATAAAAGAAAATATTCGTAATACATATTATTAACTTTGATAAATAAGCTTTAATTGCTTTGTTAATATTTTTTTGCATAGTCATAAATAACAAAAACAAAAAAAAACCGTAATCAAAAAAAAAAAAAACAAACAAACAAACAAAAGTGCCCTTGAGGAATACTCTATATGAGTACCTCAAAAACAAATAAATGTGAAGTGAGTTATAACGGCAGAAATGCCTATTTTACTGTGAGTTCTGATGCTCATGACGATAACAATAAAAATAAAAAACCTGATGACAGACTTACTGTGAGTTCGGAAGCTCTTAATAAAAATAACAAACCTGATAATATACTTTTTCTAACAACAAATCCACTTTTTCGACAGCGATCAACTTCGGTTTGTCCAATGCCTACTAGTGATTCTTTAACATTACAGTTGCCTAGTACTTCGTCAGTTAAGCCATTGAAATCATTCGCTTCGGGCTGTTCATCACCTAACCAAGTTATCACTACAGATAACAGTAGCTCAAAACCAAAGGTACAAGTCGGAATGGACAGATATATAACCGTTGTAAATCGTGGGCGAAGCCCGAATTCTTCTAAAATTTCATCTGTTCCAAAGATGTCTAGGGATAACAGCGCATCATCCATGAATCGCCAAAATCGTTTTTCATTATTGCAAGACGATAACGAGAAGACCGCTTCATCATCTCAGAAGTCTTTTAAGCCACCACCAATATATGTGAGGGAAAAAAATTCTAAGGCGCTTCTAAAAAAACTACTGTCGATCATTGGTGAAAATACTTTTCACGTAATTCCAAATAAAAGAGGTAATATTGATGAAACTAAAATCCAAATATACGATGAAAACAATTTTCGAAAAATTGTAAATGATTTTGAAAAAAATAAAACAAACTTTTACACATACCAACTTAAGAGTGCTAAAGGCCTACAGATAGTACTAAAGGGCATAGATTCATATGTTGAGCCCGAAGAAGTAAAATGTGCACTTCTAGACCAAGGATTTAAGGTAAAAAACGTTACTAATATAATTAACAGAGAAAAAGTCGCCCAACCCCTATTTCGCATTGAACTGGAGCCGAATGACCTACAATTGAAAAAAAATTAAACCCATCCAATTTATAACGTAAAGTTTCTGTTACACCGAAAAATCACAGTTGAAGAGCCACGTAGGCATTCAGGTCCTGTACAGTGCCATAATTGCCAAGAATATGGCCATACAAAAACTTACTGCAATTTACCTACAGTTTGTGTTATCTGCGGTGAATTGCATGGTACTGCTAGCTGCACTAAGCCAAAAGAACAAGCAGAAAAAAAATGTAGTAATTGTGGAGGTAATCACACCGCTAACTATAGAGGATGCCCTGTATATTATTTTGTTAAACAGACTATGAGTCAAAAACCTAAGTTAGCTCCAGCCCAACCATTAAACGCGTACTCCGCCTCTTTTGCTGAAGTAAGTCAACCAGTTACTTCAAGTGTATCGTATGCCGATGCTGCTAAGGCTAGTTCTAGTCCCTCACAAAATGTTTCACCGCAAAACAATTCAGCGAATGCAAGCTCAGGCTTTAACTTTAGTCGCCTTGAAGCTACTATTGAGAATCTGGTGCTAACTATAAACAACTTTACAACAAATATGACTAGCATGATGCAAGAAATGCTGCGAATGCAGAATACACTGCTTCAAGCATTAGTTAACAAACCATAAACATGTTAAAAATATGTTTCTGGAACGCAAACGGCATTCGCCATCATAAAAATGAACTTGAGCACTTCCTCGTGGAAAAAAATATTGATATAATGTTGGTCTCTGAGACTCATTTGACTTCAAGGAGCTTATTTAAAATAAATGGTTACACTCTATATGATTCAAAGGACCCGAGGGGGAGAGCATGCGGTGGGTCAGCAATTCGAATTAAGTCAAGACTCAAACACTATGTCCTTGATAACATTTGTGAAGAACATCTACAAGCAACAAATATGTGTGTCAAAAATTTTGTTACAAATTTCGTGATATCATCAATTTACTCCCCTCCCAGATTCGCAATTACTGAGGATCAATTCGAGGAATTCTACAAATCTCTTGGCCCTTGTTTTGTAGCAGCTGGGGACTACAATGCAAAACATACGTTCTGGGGTTCGCGTCTTATTACACCTAGAGGTCGGGCATTGTTCAACACAATTTCAAAAATGGGCTTGGACGTCATTTCAAGTGGGGAGCCCACTTACTGGCCTACGGACATACAAAAAATTCCGGATGTTATAGATTTTGGAGTAATGAAAAATATCGGTAGGGAATTAATTCATGTTGAAGCTTCTGTAGATCTCTCCTCCGATCACTCTGCCACGATTGTTACAATTTGTAGCCCACTAAGAAGTGACTTCCCTGTCCCATACGTAAAGATGATCAACCGTGTTAATTGGCTGGGGTTCAAAAAATACCTCAGTAGCCATTGTACGGAAAATATTAACCTAAGAACACCAGGTGATATTGAATCTAACATTGAAAATCTTAACGAAAATATTAAACAGGCTGCTGAACATGCCATTACTTCCCATCCGCAGACTGGGTTTAATAGAATTTATTCTACAGACATTGAACGTCTTTTACGTGAAAAAAGGACAGCTAGAAGGGAATGGCAACAGCACAGATCACCCCAAAATAAAATTAGATTTAAAGAGTGCACTAGACGACTCCAAGAGCTGCTGGCATATGAAAAAACTGTATGTCTTAAAAATTATCTGGAAAATCTTGATGCCACACCTGCATCTAATTACTCCTTGTGACGAGCTGCTAGAAAGCTTAAAACACCCGTTGAATATAGACCTCCTCTGCGCACTTCTACCGGAGGCTGGGCCAGAAGCGATACTGAAAAAGGTAACATATTTGTTGAGCATTTAAAATCCGTATTTACCCCAAACACATGTACTGGTGTTGTTGATTTACGAAGTGTAGTTGCGCTACCCCCTCGACCCATAAAATTTAAGACGCGTGATGTTCAGAAACTAATTGCTGAACTCAACCCGAAGAAAGCTCCAGGTATTGATGGAATAAGTAACAATATGCTGATAAACTTGCCCCATATTGCAATTAGAATCCTGTTATTTATTTTTAACGCCATTTTACGACTGGAATATTATCCACAAAGCTGGAAGCTTGCAAAGGTCAAAATGATTTCAAAGCCGGGCAAAGACCTTACCAAGGCTGAGTCATACAGGCCAATAAGTCTGCTATCAACAATGTCAAAACTCTTCGAAAAGCTGCTCATGACAAAATTGTCCCCAATTTTAACTGATAGTGGGTGCATCCCAGACCCATAGCACAATTGAACAAACTCATAGATTGGTGCAATTTATAAGAAGAACTTTTGAAGAAAAACTGTATTGTTCTGCCCTGTTTATTGACGTTTCTCAGGCCTTTGATAAAGTGTGGCATGAAGGCCTTATTTTAAAATTAAAATCATATTTACCAATAAATTTTCTAAATTTATTAGAAAGCTACATAGCTACCCGAAAGTTTACGATTGTGGAAGGAGAATTCATGAGTCTGCCCCAATCTATATCATCCGGTGTGCCACAGGGGAGCATACTGGGGCCAGTTTTGTATTTGATTTATACTTGTGATATGCCTGTGAGCAGCAATATCCATACATCTACGTTTGCCGATGATACAGCCTGCCTTAGTATGCACAAAAACCCGCACGAGGCTTCTCGATATCTTCAAGAACATATTACACAGTTGGAAATCTGGTTGAACTTATGGAGAATTAAAGTCAATGAACAAAAGTGTGTGCATACAACGTTTACCCTAAGAAGAGATACTTGTTCCCCCATTCGAATCAACAATCAAAATATTCCTCAACATCCCCAAGTGAAATACCTTGGTATACACCTTGATCGAAGACTTACATGGAAACATCATATTGACTTTAAGCTAACTCAGATGAAACTTAAGTTATCTCAAATTAATTGGTTCATTGGCAGAAATTCAACACTTAGTCTGGACTGCAAACTTTTAATATACAAGTCGGTTTTGAAGCCAATATGGTGTTACGGTATCCAGTTATGGGGCACTGCTTCAGCTTGCAATGTAGAGAGAATTCAACGAAGACAAAACAAAATTTTAAGATTAATAACATCTGCTCCATGGTATATTAAGAATTCAAATTTGCATCGTGATTTAAAAATGCCACTAGTGACTGAAGAAATTACAAGATACGCAGGCAAATACTTAACAAAACTCGAGTCACATCCTAATCCGCTTGCTCGTAATATTTTGAATTTTAATGGTCACATCCGCCTAAAAAAGAGGGACACAAGGGCTCTTATACTCAACACTCTAGATGGGAATGCTTGAAAATACATTTAATTTTCCTTTTTGATTATAACTACTTTGTATTATTTAAATTATCACTAAGTTTTGGCCGACACTGGTCGGGCTAAATAATTATATTTTAGCTTTAAGATTTGATCACTTATTGTTAGTTCATTTTTGAAGATACAATAAATAAATATATGTATTAAAAAAAAAAAAAAAATTTTGCACATCGGGCCACCACTACAAAATGAGCTGTTTACGGTGCTTCTGCGATTTCGGATTCCACGTTTCGTGTTCACAACAGACATAGAAAAAATGTACCGACAAATATTGGTCCATCCAAAAGACCAACAGTACCAGATAATTCTATGGAGAAGTAATGTCTCTGAACCCATCAGTTACTTCAAGTTGAATACAGTGACATATGGAACCAGACCTGCACCATACTTGGCAATCAAATGTCTAAAGGAAATAAGCCATGATAACAACATGCAGTTTCCGTTAGCAGCCAATTTCTTGGAAAATAACTTTTATGTGGACGATGGTTTGGGGGGAGCCGATAGCTTGAACATAGCACTAGAAACTCAGCGTCAACTACAACCACGTCATGTCAAAGTACGGATTTCATTTAAGAAAATGGTGTGCAAATCATACCCAATTGCTACGCAATATCCCCAATGATGATCAAGAAGTTAGTCTTGATTTTTCCACAGGCGAAACTGACTATATAAAAACTTTAGGATTAGTATGGCTAGCCAAGGATGATCTACTGAAAATTAAGGTCAACATACAACCAATCAAGGCTGTGACGAAAGGGACAGTCACCTCAGATTTAGCGCGTATCTTTGACCCACTCGGACTATTGTCTCCAGTAGTCGTCAAGGCAAAAATATCCATCCAGGAATTATGGAATTTGAATCTTTCATGGCATGAGGCAGTGCTTTCAGAATTTGAATCACGCTGGCGAAGCTTTAGAAGTAATCTGAGTGAACTCAAAACCTTTCAAGCTCATGGACATATATATAAAGGATCGATTCCAAGCAATACGCAACTACACGTTTTTACAGATGCTTCAGAAAAGGCGTATGATGCCGCAGTATATGTATAGCAGGACATTCTTGCCAAATATATACTATACTATACTATACTTTGTGCGAAGTCCCGTATAGCCCCTCTCAAGCAACAAACGCTGCCCAGGCTGGAATTATGTGCTGCCCGTTTTGGTGCCAACTTGGCTGCAAAAGTTAAGCACGATCTGGATATGAATACAACGCCAATATTCTACTGGTCCGATTCAAAAATAGTATTAGCATGGATAAATTCACGATCATCCTTGTTGCATACATTCGTAGCAAACCGAATAGCTTCAATTCAAGAAAGCTCGACACCTGGTCAATGGCATCATGTGAGTTCCCAGGACAACCCCAGAGACATAATATCTAGAGAATTGGATCCACAGCAGTTGCAGTATACACCCCAGTGGATGCATCGGTCATTCTTTCTTCATGGTGATGAGAAACAATGACTTCCGATGTTCTCTCCAAATCCTGACACACCTTTACCTGAACAGAAGAAAATTTCCTATAACATGCTGGTTTCATAACCGACTGAAAATTTTTTGCATTGTATCAACCATAGAAATTCTTTTAAACCCTGCAACGTATTATAGAATACATCTTCAGATTCATAAAAAATTCTAGAATTCCCAAGGCAGATCGACCAACTCAAAGAACTCTGACACCTTTCGAGCTCCATGATTCACTTCTTATAATTATCAAAAATTTGCATTCGCAGAAGACATCAAGCAGTTGCAAAAACGCAAAGAACTAAGAGTGTCAAGTCCGATCAAAAGTTTATAACCATTTTTATATGAAAATTGCATTTTAAGAGTCGGAGGCCGACTAGAAGAGTCCACTTTGCCATTCGATACAAGGCATCCAATGCTCCTCCCTTATAATGAGATAAACAGTAAACTAATATTTGAGTCAATACAAAAAGAAAAGAAGCATTGTGGAGCTCAGGCTCTCCTTGCAAATGTCCGACAACGATTTTGGCCCCATCAGGGGAAAATAATTAGCACTTCTTGCGTAAGTTGCGCCAAATCAAAACCAAGGCTTCTTCAGCAGATCATGGGAAATTTTCCTGCAACAAGGGTTACTCCAGCAAGACCATTTATTAATGCTGGGGTTGACTATTGTGGTCCAATTTGGGTTCACTTTAAAACTCGAGGAAAACGACCTCAAAAGGCGTACATTGCAGTATTCTGTTGCTTCGCCACAAAAGCAGTGCATCTCGAATTAGTCACAAGCCTAACAACAGAAGCGTTCCTGGGAGCACTAAATCGATTTACCAGTCGCAGAGGTCACTGCCAATAGCTTTACTGCGACAATGCAACAAACTTTGTCGGAGTACGAAATCAACTAGTGGAATTATCATCAGGCCTTTTTACCCCCACAGCTCAAGACGCCATTCAGCAAGAATGTGCAAATAAAAACATTTCTTTTCATTTCATTCCTCCTCGAGCACTTTATTTAGGGGGATGGTGGGAAGCCGCAAGTCAACAAAAAAGCTATTACTCAAAGAAATGGCAAACGCGTCTCTAACGTATGAAGAAATGGAAACTGTAGTCATAGAGGTAGAGGCAATACTGAATTCCAGACCTATTACAGCATTATAAAATGATTCATCTGCCTTGACTTCTGGCCATTTCCTGATTGGGGAACCTCTCACGGCACAAGTCGATGCAACTGCTCAGTCGATGTCACCATCACTCGTTGAACGATGGAAACTAGTATCAAAAATAAAACATCATTTCTGGTAACGATGGTCCCACGAGTACCTCACTGAACTCCAGCAGCGTAACAAATGGCAATCAAAGTCTCAAAATCTGCCAGTAGGTACTATAGTTATAGTTAAAGACAACACTCCTGTCATGGCGTGGCGAATGGGAAAGGTGATCGAAGCATTCCCCGGGCCTGACGGTATCGTGAGGACGGCAACAGTAAAAAAAATATACAGGTATCACTTACTTGCTCCGCTTCCTCTCGATACATCCTACACCACTACTGGCAAGGAAAGTATACCTGATCCGCTTCCTCAGAGCACACTCTCAACCTCTTTGGACAATGAAGGTTTAAAAAGCAGTTCCCTTTCTAAGGAAAACTACAAATCTACGGACAAAACTAAAGGAAATGGCTCGGAACTCAAGAGAAACGAATAACTCACTGACAAATACAAGGGCTGACCACCCCCAAAACGCTGCACATTAGCTCCAACCAGCCTACTGATGATTCTTGCCTTATTCCTTCAGTTAGGGGTATGCCAGCAAGGTACCTACACAAAGATCACTAGGTCTCCTGGGTTACACTTTGAACAGATTGGTCAAGTTAAAGCAATCATCTCAGAATGGAAGCTTTTAATCTACTTTGAACTATCACCATATTTCATTGAAGTACAACTTCTAGCAAACGGAACTAATATGTTAATGAAATGTTGCAACAGTTCAGATCTCAATCATCAATGTCTCGCGCTCCTTACGCATTTTAACAACGTGAAACTTAAAAAGGCTACAAACTGGTAAAGCCTCTTAAGAAGGAAGAAAGGAGGAGCAATTGATTTCGTTCGAAATGTAGCAAATTCCTTATTTGAAGTTCTCTATTCACAGTATGCCGAAAAAATTATAAACACCATCAACACCATAAAGAATAACGAATATCACTTGGCTTCTACGGAATCAAACATCTTTCCTTGACTCCACCCTTCATATTATGAAAAAAGTTAAGGCTCATACTCAGAATAGCCTCGATAAATTAAACTTCAGGCTAAAAAGACTCGAGAACTTTACTGTCAATGAAACCCAGCAGTCTCAACTTATTTTATCGCTTAGCATTCAGTTGATCATCATCTGAGACAATGTGCAAACGATGTTAAAGTCCATAATGGATCTGCTAACCGATTCGTATCATGTCTCTACTAATGCCGCAACAATTTTCTTTGGAAGTGGACAATGGGCGTATTCATAAGACGTAGCTGTTGAGGTCAACAGTTATGAAATTGTTGCCAACTGTTACGTCTTAGAAACGGCTTGATGTATATAATTTAATTTTGTATCTTTATTTCGTTAGTTTATCGCATTTGAAATGTAAAACTTAACAAATATTTGGTCCTGCCACCTAACAAAGCACATAAAAAAAGCTCTATTCGATTAGCTGTTCAGGCTGAGCACAACGTGTTGACTATAGGTAGCGGAAAAATTTCATAATGAAAAATTACTCAACTGTTGGGTGGAGCGGAACTACTCAACTATGGAAATAGTCAACGGTTGCGCAACAGCTACTTCTTATGAATGCACCCAATATAAAGGCAAATCTGTCATCGAATTTAATACTACCTGTCAAGGATATAATTCATCTTTATGATTTAGTGACAGCTAATACAGCCATTTAAAACCAACACATTATTTGCACATTGGAAATTCCACTAGCCCATCAAGAGGAATTCGGCCTCTTTTATCTTACACCAGTTCCACAACTAGTAAATGACTCGTTGGTTGCGATCATTCCAAAAACCAAAATGATGGCTCTCAACGCTCACCGAGACGAATATTTCCCGGTTGATGATACCAAGCTCCGTGATTCCCACATCCTTGAACACGATACTTTTTTATGTCCAAATATCCAAGCTACGTATTTCAAAAATTCACCAATGTGTCGTTGTGAGATACATTTATTTAACAACGAGTCAGACCTAAGTTGCAATACCTAGCCCATAGTAATGTGTGGTACCAACTTCATAAAAAAAATCAATGGCTACTCGCAACTCAGCATTCACTCAAATTAAGTATGGTTTGCAATGGGTATCAGTGATTCTCAGGTCTTACAAGGAACTGGGCTGCTTACCTTACCAGCAGGATGTTCAATGAAAAATTAGTTGATTACCGTATATGGGCACTAAACAATTACCTCGACTTTGTATCCCTCCTATACAAGCTCTGAAGTTACATTGCCCCATTTACAACAAAAGGTCTTCAATATAACCAAAACTTTACCAGACCTAAGAAGAGGACGTAAGAGAACACATGCGGAATATACCCACCCCAATTATGAATCATGGCGTGCGTAGCTTGGCAGTTAGCTATGTTGGACTGGCTCTGACTTTAATATTGCTAACCATCCTGTTCATTAAACTATTATTAAAAAGAAGACTCAATACGCATCCCATAGCACCACAGCCATCACCGAGGTCAAACTGGAGCATTTTGTTGGACCCTGGCGCTTGATTTACTTCGGCATAAATTGCCGGAAACTATTCAGTTAAATTGCCTATTGATACTAATGATCCCCTTGGGGCCACAATATGTTAATTCTTTTGATTTTTTTTTATTTTTGATTTGGTATCAACATAAAAAGAATCTCTAGAAAAATTAAACTTTAAGCAAAACGCTTTCTACGTTTTTGTTTAACTTTTTTTGTTCATATTTTTGTCAAGTCTCAAGTGCACTTAAATTCTTTCCCACAATAAAATTAATTTATTTCTCACACACTTGTCAAGCCAGGTATGAGAACCATCATGTCAGCATAATTGACGAAATAAATAAAACATTTTATTTTCCACGTGTGTTTCAAATTATCAGCAGACAGTAATGAAATTGAATATCTGTTTTGCTTAGCTTACGATGGGAATGAATTTGGCAAGATAATATTGAACAATTTCTGGCCAGTTTAAATTATGTTTGTATTCTTATTTTTTTATATTATTTTACTTTTGTTATTGTATTAGTTTTAAGTTATTTTTTTACATTTTGTACAAATATTAAAGTTATTGAATAAAGTTTATGATTGCAATTTAAATAGTCATCTACTACACTTCATTTCTTTGAGTCAATTAGATTATCCTGGTGTACTACCTGAATAACTAATTGATTCCTCCACAACTTGATTTATCCTTGTGTATCACTTGGATAAACAACACCAATATTTTTTAAATTGCTTATCCTTGTGTACCACTTGGATAAGCCCCACCACTTACATCTCAGCTAAACCAGGCAAACGAGTCTGGTATTACCAACAACAATATTTTCTAATTATTAAGAAACTCCATTATATTTAAGAATAATTTACAGATGTTGCTTGACATAAACATGTAAACATAAGTACATACCTTAAAGCAATTAGGCTAAAGATTAAATTCTTTAAAACGAAAAATAAAATTATAAAATATACAGCAATTTAGAGTTTTATTATAGCTATGAAATGTATTCGTTGTCCCAATGAAAATTTCATTGTAGTCATGATAGTCTAATAAATTAAATGTATTTCAACAGTTTTGAACCAAAAGCTTGCATCAAAGGTAGTTCTGTATGATTGTTCTTGTACTGGTTGTATGCTTATTTACTCATACAGTTTGAATTAAGTTTTTTCGTTGTTATAATAAAGTTATTTCCTTGCTTTTGTAAAATTATTTCGTTGGAAATTATCTCGATTTGATATTATCTCGTTGTTTTAATGAAACTATTTCGTGGTTTTAATGAAAATATTTCATCGTTTTAATGAAATTATTTCGTTATTTCAATGAAGTTCTTCCATTGCATTGATGACATTGTTTAAAATATTTGACGTAGATTTCAAAAAAATAATTTAAACGAAACTGGTTTCATTAATCCAACGAAGGGTGACGTTGGTTAAATTTTAATGAACTTTTTCAATGGATTAATGTCGAAATTCATAGAACTTATGAAAAAAATTCTTTCAGTGTATAATTTTTGAAAATATATCTTAGGGGTGGTCAATGTGAAACAGTAGCCTTAATGTTCCGAGCTTTACAAAAACAGTATTATGGGGCTGATAGTTTGATATATCAATACTTTTGTTTATATTCATCATTGATTTTTTGTTTAGATTTATTTTTTTTTTTCTTTGCTAAAACAGTTTTAAAACGAATGAATATTTGAGTAAGACTCATTTTTTGCAGCGTGGGAAAAATATGAAGTATGTTAATAGTGATCAGGTTCTCAGCGATATGAATTTTCTGAAATTTTAGCAACCTTGTGGAATGCCGGAAGGTTAAATAGAAATTTTTTAATGATAAACAAAGTTTGTTCTGTTATAATTTCTGTTTATATTCATTTTCAATTTCTTAATTAGACTAATTTTTTGTTCTTTGCTTACGCAGCTTTAAAGCGAATACATATCAAAGTAAGACTCATTTTTAGCACCGTTAGAATAATTTTAAGGATGTTTATATTGATTATTTTGTAAGTAATATAAATTTCGAAAAATGTCAAGCAATTTGTAGGATTTTGGAATTGACTTATATCTCTAATTTTATTTCACGTTATACTCCATCAATTTACATTTAAATATTCCAGAATATTGATATCTTAAGCCATATTATTAAATTTTCCTTAAGTTTGTCCATTTCAGTTTCCAGAAAAAATTTTCTGATAACATCGTTCTCTGTCAGTGAACGATGATGATGCTGTATGCATACATTAGTAGTAATTAAACTCTTTATATAGAGATTGATTTGAAATTTATCAGTTTTTTCTATCAAACACAAAAAATAGTCCTGGCATTAAAACCTATATTTAACCACCAACTTGTATTTCATCTTCATTCAGTTCAAGTTTACTATCACATGGAACATAGTTTGTATCTAATTAATTTCTTCCATCCAAGACTGATACGTCAGCATAAGTGTCTTCGGAATTGGAAGTCTGTAAATTGAAATCATCATCATCAGCATCATTCTCAATATTAGAAGCATTAAATAATATGATAGATCAGCTTAACAGGAGCTGGTCTGGTTTTCAGATCAGCTTGTCAGAAGCTGGTCTGGTTTTCAGATCAGCTTATCAGGAGCTGGTCTGGTTTTCATATCAGCTTATCAGGAGCTTATCTGGTTTTCAGATCAGCTTATCAGGTATCAGATCAGGATATCAGGTACCTGGTCTCGTTTTCGGATCAGGTTATAAGATACCAGATGAGCATATCAGGTAGCTGATCTGCAAAACAGATCAGGCTATCAGGGGCTGTTCAGATTTTCAGGCCAAGTTATCAGATTCAGATTGAGTTGTCAGTATACAAGTAGCTGGCCATATATAACATTTACATGCCTGAAGTTTGAGGTCAGGTGGAATACGAAAAAGTAAACTTTTTTGTAGTAAATTTTTTTTCTATAACGATCATCGTTTAATCAGTATCTTTGCTTATAATGAAAAATCAATATTTATTCTTTCAACATGCTTTATATTTTTCTCACCTTACCTAAACATTACAATTACATTATGATGATCTCGTCACAAAGTAGACCAGAGTTGTAATAACTGACGTATGAAAAAAGCTAAAATCATTTGTGGTGCAGTCACTGCGAGAAAGGGACAACTGTAGTATATTTTTTATTAAGATGTTAACAAAATAATCAAAACAAACAAGAGAAAATCTGTATTTTGTGAAACGAACACGTGTACATACATACATACACATTTACAAAATTAAATTAAAGAATTTGTTGAATTGAATTAAAAATGAGAATGTGAAATAGATTAATGGCATTAAAAAGTGATTTAAATTTGTTTATAAATGATTACTGATTTATCTTTAAGCATTTTCATTGAACAATTTAATTTTTAACTTTTGTTTACAAAAATCACACAGCAAATGAGATCACAAAGCATAAACTGAAAATACATTTGAACAAGTAAACGAAGTACACAATTTTACAAAATTAAATGAAAGAATTTGTTGTGTTGAATCAAAAAACAAAATACCAAATAGCTTATTACTATTAAAAAAGCAATTAAAAAATGTTTTAAAATTATTGCATATCTTATTTGAAGCATTTTCATTTAAAAATATAAATTTTTACCATATATCTGCAAAAATCTCCAAGCAAATGAGGTTACAAAGTAAAATGAAATTAAACTAAAAAGTGCTACCACGAAAGAAGGTCAAAGAATGCGCAGTGACTGCGAGAGCGAGACCTCTGAAAACACAAATTATCTTCAAGAATCAAGATTCTAATCTCACTATGTACAAAAATATGCTTCTCAAACGCAACATAGTTAAAAACAATATTAGAATTACTTTTGACTTTGTTGGGAGAAATAACAGATTCGATAACTGTAAATGATTAATATCCCACTATTTCAATTGATGAAATTAATTTCTTCAGGTATTCATATTTGGGTTGATATAGAAATGTGAGTATAAATATGTAAATGTTTTCAAAGTTTAGTCCACTAGGACTTTCTAGCAAGCCAATCATAACATTATTATTATTATCATTATATTTTTTGACAATGTGACAGACCAACTATTCTTATATTTATAGAATTTCTTAGATAGGAACTAGGGTTTATTTTAGAACTAACATTTGATGATTCATCAAAATTTCATATCACGATGAAACGCTAGTCGTTCCAAAATTACTGATTTTATTTCGTAATAATCATCTTCAACTGTAGAACGATGGGGCTGCCTAATTTCTGATCCATCTAATAATTCCAGCTCTAACTGGATCTGCTCAAACGCCTCTAATTGGCATTCTAATAATGAAAGCCTGACTTCCAGCTGGAACGCAGACATCTTATTCAGTTCATGAATTTTTTCCTTCATTGAATTAAAGTTGGACATAATTTGTTCTCGCTGCAATGACCTAGTACGAATATTACAATTACCACGATAGGTACCCGTTGTCAAAGTGTGAGGACTCGATTCAGCATTGTCCCCTCCCATGGCTTAAATTTTGTTTTACTCTGGAATGCAAATGTTTTGCAAATATTCGGTTCGAAGGACCATGAATGAGCCAGGAGCTTTTTCCTGGCACAAGGCAAAGGGTGTCAATAAACCTTTTCTTACCGATGTAGAAAAACCAAATAATTAAAAAGAATTGATTAAATTCAAAATTCAATTTTATTAATCTTCACTTTTCGACTCTCACAATGTAAGTCCCAAAATTGTTTCAAACAATACAGAAAATGTGTAAGCAAAAAAAATATAACGTTATACAATTGTCGGTACGCAAAGCAACATTTTTTTATATAGATTTTTAATGAGTGTAGTAATAAACTGTGAATAGTCATAAATTTGTTGTATTATTAATTTGTTTTAAATTTCTGCTGCCTGCAATAAAAGGTTGTTGTTTTCTGTTGTTATTGTTTGCAATATACCCTGTAGAAAATTTTACATGAACTCAAACATGTTATTTGTCACCTAAAGCACATAAGGATTAATCGGTATATTAAAGTATTTATCTTGTGTTTCAATACTATTATTTTACATATTTTTTTAAGTTTTTGAATTTTTTAAAGTTAATTTAAGAGAAAGGGTAATTTTGGCCCCAATTCCACAAAAGGGTTAAATTTTCTTAAAATATTTCAAAATACTTTTAAATATATTCTCAACACATGTTTGTCAACAGTTTTATTGAATATGCTTAAAAAAATTAAAAATTAGATCAATTATAGTTAAATATAGAGAATTTCCCAAGAATTGAACTTTGACCTCAAAGGTGCACGGCTTAGAGTTATCAGATTTGGCTAATTTTTTCAGCATGCATACTTTATACTATGTCGAATAACAATCCGCTGAATGAATTCAGATAAAAAACCGACATTGCAGCTCCATATAGTTCAATACATAGAATTCCCCAAAATTCGACTTTGATCTTAAAGGCGCACGTGATTAAGTTTTCCAATTTCGCTAAAATTTTCAGCATGTGTGTTTTAGGCCAAGCGGTACAATAATCTGCTCACGTAACTTTAAAATTCATAAGTTGGTTTTTCATTGTCTGTATCTATTTGTGTTTATATACGTAGGTACATACATACATATGTATGTTTACACATTCAGGGCTACCTTTTGGAATAAGGATATTCCCCCTAGAAAAATTTATAACTACTCCAATATTTTATTATATACACTAGCTTAGTCCGGCAAACGTTGTATTACCCTTAATTATGTTTAATTTTTTTAGCTATAAATTACTTCACACAGTGGTCACTTGTTGGGTCAGAAAAAAAACAAAAAACTACTGACCCGACCCTATGTTGAAAATTTCGGCCCTCTTATAGTTCCAGAGATTATGCGTTAGGAACAAACACACAACTACGATTTTATATATATATATATAAGATGTATAGATATGTATATATATGTAATAAATAAATTATTTTATACATTTTCCAAATCGAAATATTATGTATAAAAGTAGTTGCAAATATCTACAAGCTGCTCGGACGCGAAATCTTTGCAATCAAGTATGTAATATAACATAATTATAATAATTTCTACTAATTCTGCATATTGTAAAATTAATTGTTTCTGCTCTTCAATAGCTGCATTTAAATCAATTGCTGCTGAATTTTTAAATTACATTTTTTTATTTAATTTTTAATTGCTCATACTCGTAAAAATAGTACCATAACACATGATATATGGAAGGTAAAAGATGTTGTAATATGAACTGGTTTTTTAAATTTTCAACATATTCCACGCAAATATGTGAGTATATGTGAAATCGCTTTAAAATTTCTAATAAAATAGTCTCAAGAGACTTTAGCCTAGCATGGGAAAGAAAACGAATAGCAAAAATGTCGCAATAAAAACGCACGACAAAATTATCGTTAGTGTATGAGAATCATGTCTTAATAGCAAAATTGCCGATTTTGAAGCTTCATTAATTTTTACAACATTCTTAACCAATTGTTCATCCTCTATCAGCATGTTATCATTAACACGGTATATGCTGTATATATTCGATTTGGGCTTAATAATTCCACCATTTTGTTTATTGGCATGTTCAAAGAACTCAATACGTTTCGATACTGTGTTACTGATTGCATTTTCAGTAACAATTGCGGTTTTTTCTGTGGTTGTTTGTGATGTTGCTGTCGATGATAAATCAGAATGGGATTTTTCACACGATTTGTCCATAGATAAAGACAAATCAAATAGTTTGTTTTTAATATTGGCAGTATTTAAAACACTTGTAACTGAACACTTCTTAGAAGAACGGCTGTTAACCACCTTAAGCGAAAATTCGGCGCTGACTTTTTTTTTATATTTCTCATCAATTATTTGATATAAGCCAGATGATGATGATGGTGATGTACTAGCAGTAATAACATCATTGTCAGTTTCTACAATTGTTTGCAAGGTATTGGCATCCATTGATGCCGACAACAACGATGATGAAGAGGAGCAATGATTAGAAGCACCACCTCTAGCATTTTCATAATGTGTGATCAAATTCAGTTTGACCTTTTGAAATGTTTTCAATATACATTGACGGTATAGATTATCCTCACTTAAAGTTGTTGTTGTAGAAGACTCAACATATTTGTGTTGTGGCTGTTTTCTTTTACTGTTGTATCTGCTGGCCACATTGGGACCATTTCTGTTGTAACAATTATTTGACTGACCATTCTCATAATAGCAGTCTCTACCACCGCCACCACTACTTAAATTGTTTTCAAATTCCATCATCTGTTCTTTGTTGAATGTTGCAGTTAAATTTTTTTGGTCTTCTATATTCTCAACGTGATCTTTACTCTCATTTTCTTCTTCCTCTAGCAAAGAACCATTGTTTGCCAGTAGCATACAACGACGTTGTTTACTTAGATAAATTTTTTTATTTATTGAGAAGCGTTTATTTCCTTCAAAAAAACGATGCTGCCCTTGCAGGTGATTTTGATATTCTTGTAAAACAATTTGGAATTCATGTTGCTGTTGCAATTTTTTTATGTTCTGATGTTGTGGATTGCGGTCCATCACTATTAAAGAGGCTACAGTTTTCAATACAGACGATGGATTTGGCAAAACTTTAAGTTGCGTTTGTTGATTTTTTCTTTCGTTACTTTTTGTACTACAATTGCAGCAAGTACAATTGCTGTTGTGTCGATACAGTTTGGTATTATTGACATTGTCGTTACAGTTGTTGTCTTGATCAGTATCAGTTCCAGAGAATGGTATGACATCTACACAGGAGCAAATCAACTCCTGCAACCAACACCAAATAACAGATTTTTGTAAACTAGTTTTTTTTTAATTTGTTTTTTTATAAATTTTTTTAATTATTATTATTTGAACAGTGCTACAATTGAATAGCTTTAGCTTTCCTTTAACGTTTTAAAAATATTTAGAAATAATTAAATATGAAAGAAAAAAACTTAAAAAGTTCAATATTTTCTAGTTATAAAAAATAAAAAATACTTTTTTTATTATTATAAGCAAACTGTCTGGCCGCACAATTTTGAACTATTTTAAGTAGGGAAATGATTTTAATGTAACTAATGTTTCTTTTCATTGGTCGTAGATCAACGTAAATAAAATATCTTTGGGAACCAACAAATTTGCGACCAAATGGCATCGATTTGTTAATGTATAGGCAAAAAATTTTATAATAAATACATATTTTTGCACATTTCATTATATATTTGTGATGCATTTCTTAGTTTTTTCATGCTATAAATCAAATTTGGTTTTTTATTAGTTGCAAAGTATTTAAAAGCTGCAGTTTTTACGACTGTCTAAGAACAAAAAAAATAGGAAATCAAGAAAAGTTTACGACCGCATTTTTTGTGATATTATTCGATAGTAGTAGTGAATTGAATATTTTCTTTAAAATTGTATTTGAAAAGAACTATTCATATTAATTTTTAACAAACTTAATGTTGGTTTATATGTAAAGTACATATGTATTTTATTTTTTTATTTATTTTTTACCAAAGCCTTAATAGTTTTCTTCTATTTTAAAGACAAAAATGCGTAGTGATTCTTGTACGTGAAATTTTTTTAACGTGTAGGGAAAAATCTGTATTTCTGTAGCATGTGTAGGTATTTTTTCAGGAAATCTACTATCAACACAGTTCGATACTCAAAAACCCCGGAAGACTGCTTCAAATCAATTAAAAAATTTAATACATTATGTTAAGTAAATAAAAAAAGCATTTGCTTTTTATTTAAAAATTAAAAAAAACAGAAAACAAGTACATATTTAGATTTTAAAACAAATTTTCAAGTAAAAATTTGGGAAAAAGTAGTTTGGACAAAGAATACCAGCCATTGAAAATTCAAAAAACAAGAGCACCCAAAACTGTTTGTTAAATTTTTTCAGCCCTGGTTCCACTATATAACATGGTTTACTTTTCCAGCTGGGGTATGACTCAGTCTGTCCAGGTTCGAACTCAAAGTTCCACTTCCTTTGAAATAAAAGGTTAATTTTCTTTAGTGTTAACAATATATACTAAGCTTTTTATTAATATAACTAAACTTATGCTACTAGGATATCTTAGAACTACAGCATATATTGTCAGTGAACTACAGGCGGTGAGAGCTATAATTAATACCAACTTATTATGTGAGTATTCCGTGGGTTTTAAGGCTGTTTATAAAATGAGATGAATTCGGTAGGTATATTCGTTGGGCTCTGAGGTCGATTTAATTCGGGCGAGAGAAATTATATGGCTCTCGTAAAAGAATTCAAGATGAATACAGGGGATCTTGAATATAAACGAGTTTCTAAAGATGAATTCGGCAGATTTTGATAAAACAGCAGCAAAAAAAAAGATAAGACGAATATGGTAGATCTTGAACAAAAGTACAAAATAATCTCAAAATGAATTCGGTGATCTTTAATATAAACGAGAACTTCAACATGAATGCGGTATATCTTGAAAAATAATATTATTTCAATATTAATTAGGCAGATTTTGAAATAATTTTAAAAATACCAAGCAAAAGAAATTCGAGATGAATGCAGAGGATCTTGAATATAAACGAAAAGTTTAAGATGAATGCGGTAGATCTTGAACAAAAAATAAAAAAAATTATTTCAAGATGAATTCGGTAGATCTTGAAATAAAATAAAATTAAAACCAAAACTTGTATACTAACTACAGATTATTAGAAAGCACAAGATGAATGCGGTAGATCTTGCAGCTTTCTGTTAAAAAAAAAATACAACAAGCCTTTATGTTGATATCCGTTCTTGTAATATACAGTAGAATTGTGCCGTTCTGCAACGACCTAGTTCCATTGAACGATTCAGTAAGAGGACCGGTTCGTACTTTAACACAGTTTAATTTATTATCGTTCATCGTTCCGACTAAAGTTTTTTAACAAGTTGGTGTTTTTATCAATCGCTCACTTCTGATTATGTTTTTTAATAAATTTGTATGCGCTAATATAATAAGGTATAATTGGTTTTTTATTATCATCAAGCAAAGATTTGCTTAACACGAAAATATACATACATATATATGTATAAGCAAATGTCAAAATGCATGCCATGCATTTGTTGACATTTTTTAGGAGCGACAGAGAAGTTCATCGTTCATTCATTCAAAATAACGATGAACGAAATGAACGACCCAGTTCCTTTAATATTAGGGATCGTTCCAAACGATTCCCAAAAAAGAACGATTTCGCACAACTATAAAATACAGGTAGTGCCCCTGCTTACCGTACTGAGATGTCCAACTCGTCCTCATTGCTTGTGGCTTAAACTTGACATCATATGGTAATTATTTTTTTAACCTGTTGAGAATTATTTTCCCTTTTGAATGGTTTTTCGTTTTAGTTTAAAATCTGTAAAAGTCACACTATAACCCAATTATAAGGTTTTGTTACTTTAACAGCTGAAGTTGAATTAATTGAAGACGCGGTAAAAATCATTGTGCTCTGAAAATAAATTAGAAATAGTTATAAAGAAAATTATGGACTTAAAAAATATGAACAAATTTCATCAATAGTTTACAGTTCTAACAACTAAAAATTACAAACCTGTATATTCCACAAGCGAAATCGCAGCGCTTAAATGTGCACCAATAACTTCTGCTGACGTGAAGTGCTAATTTTTTTACGAAAAAGATTTTTCAGAAAAAACCGTCAAAGATTTACCTTGGACAATGTAAAACTTGATTTTAAATACATGAAAATCCTTTCTCTACTAATAAGTAAAAAATAAAATAAAAATAAAATGGTTCAGATATAAAAAACACATTTATGTAAAACCGCACTAAATATTCAATTTTATTGAGAAATTCATGGGCGATTAATGTAGTATATTACTATGACAAGAGTATCTTGCTGAACCATAACATAATTTTTTGCTTGGCCAGTTTAAAACACAGTAGCCTAATTAACAATCTTATGCAAATGGTCTTGCATCGTAGCATTTGAAAAGTGTTATAACTAGGGACAACGACTTCCTGCATTTAAAACAGTATTTTAGGCGCCTAAAATAAGACATCAAAAATACAAAATATGCACTAAAATTAATATAATATGCAAATATTGTAAAAAAAATTTATTCGAAAGAATATTTTTCAATTTACATACAACTAAATACTTTCTTTGCTTAAGATGTACGTGTAAATATGACATAACGATTTTTTCTGCATTATTAACTACAAACACGCATTTTTCGAGCTATGTTTATATAGCACTAAAGGAGGGATACGTGAATAGAAGAAGAAAAGTGTTGTAATTTATTTATTTAAAAATAAAAATAACAGTTGAAGAACCACACAAGCGTTCTGGACCCGTACAGTGCCATAATTGTCAAGAATATTGTCAGAAAAAAACTTACTGCAAGTTACCTTCAGTTTGTGTGATCTGCGGTGAATTGCACGGTACTGCTGGTTGTACTAAACCTAAAGATCTAGCAGAAAAAAATTCAGTAATTGCAGAGGTAGTTACATCGCTAACTACAGAGGATGTCCTGTATATTCTTTCGTTAAACAGACTATGGGGCAAAAACCTAAATTAGCTCCAGCGCAAACAGCAAACGCTTACTCCACCACTTTTTCTCAAATGAGCCAACCTGTCACTTCACGTGTATCGTACGCCGATGCAGCTAAGACTAGTTCTATTCCTTGCACTGCTAGTTGCAATAAGCCAAAAGATCAAAGTGATAAAAAATGCAGTAATTGTGGAGGTAATCACACCTCTAACTACAGAGGGTGTCCTCTATATTCTTTCTTTAAACAGACTATAGGGCAAAAGCCTAAATTAGCTCCGCCACTCTTGCTCAAATGAGCGAAACAGTCACTTCACGAGTATCGTATGCCGATGCAGCTAGGACTAGTTATATTCCCACACAAAATATTCCGCCTCAAAATAATTCAACGAATGAAAAGTCAAGCTTTAATTTTAGAAGCCTTGAAGCTACTATTGAGAATCTGGTGCTGACTATAAATAATTTTACAACAAATATGACTAGCACGATGCAAGATATGCTAAGAATGCAGAATACTCTGCTTCAAGCATTAGTTAACAAGCCATGAAGCCGTTAAAGATATGTTTCTGGAACGCAAACGGCATTCGCCAACATAAAAATGAACTTGAGCACTTCCTCACGGAAAAAAATATTGATATGTTGGTTTCTGAGACTCATTTGACTTCAAGAAGTCTCTTCAAACTTAATGGCTGCATTTTATATGATTCAAAGGACCCAAGAGGAAGAGCTTGCGGGGGATCAGAAATTTTAATCAAGTCAATACTCAAACATTATATTCTTGACAACATTTGTGAAGAACATCTATAAGCAACGAATATTTGTGTCGAGAATTTTTTTAAAAATTTTGTCATATCATAAATTTACTCCCCTCCTAGATTCGCAATCACTGAGGATCAATATGAGGATTTCTACCAATCTCTTGGTCCTTGTTTCGTAGCAGTACCGACTATAATGAAAAACATACTTTCTGGGGTTCGCGTCTTATCACACTTAGAGGACGAGCATTGTTTAACACAATTTCAAAAATGCACTTGGACGTCATTTCGAGTGGGAAGCCCACTTACTGGGATACTGACATACATAAGATGCCAGATGCTATAGATTTTGGCGTCATGATTTTTTTTTTTTTTTTAATACATGTATTTATTTATTGTATCTTCAATTATGAACTAACAATAAGTATTCAAATCTTAAATCTAAAATATAATTATTAGGACCGACCACTGTCGGACATAAACTTGTTACAAGTTATAAATAATACATAAGTAGTGATAATCCAAAAAAGAAAAAAATGTATAAAAAGTATAAAAAAAGTATTTTTCAGTAAATCCCATCTGGAGTAATAGAGCCCTTGTGTCCCTCTTTTTTAAGCGGATGTGTCCAGTAAAGTTCAAAATATTACGAGCAAGCAGATTAGGATGCGACTCGAGTTTTGTTAAATATTTGCCTGCGTATTTTGCAATTTCTTCATTCACTAGTGGCATATTTAAATCACGATGGATATTGGAATTTTTGATGTACCATGGAGCCGATGTTATTAACCGTAAAATTTAGTTTTGCCTTCGTTGGATTCTCTCTACATTGGAAGCTGAAGCAGTGCCCCATAACTGGATACCGTAACACCATATTGGCTTCAAAAGCGACTTGTATATTAAAAGTTTACAGTCCAGGCTGTGTTGAATTTCTGCCAATCAACCAGTGTATTTGAGATAACTTAAGTTTCATCTGAGTTAGCTTAAAGTCAATATGATGTTTCCATGTAAGCCTTCGATCAAGGTGTATACCAAGGTATTTCACTTGGGAATGTTGAGGAATATTTTGATTATTGATTCGAATTGGGGAACAAGTATCTCTTCATAGGGTAAACGTTATATGGACACACTTTTGTTCATTTACCTTAATTCTCCATAAGTTCAACCACATTTTCAATTTTGTAATATGTTCTTGTAGATATCGGGAAGCCTCGTGTGGGTTTTCATGCATACTCAGGCAGGCTGTATCATCGGCAAACGTAGATGTATGGACATTGCTGCTCAAATGCATATCACAAGTATAGATCAAATACAAAACTGGCCCCAGTATGCTACCCTGTGGCACACCGGATGATATAGATTCGGGCACACTCAAGAATTCTCCTTCCACAACCGTGAACTTCTGGGTGGTAATGTAACTTTCTAATAAATTCACTAAATTTATTGGTAGATATGATTTTAATTTTAAAATTAGACCTTCGTGCCACACTTTATCAAATGCCTGAGAAACGTCAATAAACAGGGCAGAACAATACTTCTTTTCCTCAAATGTTCTTCTTATAAATTGAACCAATTTATGAGTTTGTTCAATGGTGCTATGCTGACTTCTAAAACCAAATTGATGGTCTGGGATGCACCCACTATCAGTTAAAATTGGGGACAATTTTGTCATGAGCAGCTTTTCGAAGAGTTTTGACATAGTTGACAGCAAACTTATTGGCCTATATGACTCAGCTTTAGTAAGATCTTTGCCCGGTTTTGGAATCATTTTGATTTTTGCAAGCTTCCAGAGTTGTGGATAATACTCCAGTCGTAATATGGCATTAGAAATAAACAGCAAGATTCTTATTGCAATATGCGGCAAATTCATCAGCATCTTGTTACTAATTCCATCAATACCTGGAGCTTTCTTTGGCTTGAGTTCAGCAATTACTTTATGTACATCACGCATCTTAAACTTTAAGGCTCGAGGGGGTAGAGCAACTACACTCGGCAAATCAGCAACACCAGTACATGTATTTGGGGTAAATAAGGATTTTAAATGCTCAGCAAATATTTTACATTTTTCCGTATCGCTTCTTGCCCATCCTCCGGTAGATGTGCGCAGAAGTGGCTTAAACTCAACGGGTGTTTTAAGCTTTCTAGCAGCGCGCCACAAAGAGTAATTAGATGTTGGTGTGACATCAAGACCTTCCAAATAATTTTTAAGAGATGCAGTTTTTTCAGATGCAAGCAACTCTTGAAGTCGTTTAGAACATTCTTTAAATTTGAGTTTATGTTGGGTGATCTGTGCTGTTGCCATTCCCTTCTAGCTCTTCTTTTTTTTACATACGAGATGTTCAATATACCTGGAATAAATTTTATTAAATCCAGACTGCGGATGGGAGGTAGTGGCATGTTCAGCAGCCTTTTTAATAATTTCGTTAAGATTGGCAATGTTAGTTTCAATGTCATTGGGTGTTCTTAAAGCAATATTTTCCGTGCAATGACTACTAAGATATTTTTTGAATCCCAGCCAATTAACACGATTGGTCATCTTCATATATGGGTGAGGTAAGTCACTTCTTAGTGGGTCACAAATTTTAACGATAGTGGAGGAGTGATCGGAGGAGAGATCTAGAGAAGTTTCAACATTAATTAAATCCCTAGAAATATTTTTCAATACGCCAAAATCAATAACATCCGGAATTTTTCATACGTCAGTAGGCCAATAAGTGGGCTCCCCACTCGAAATAACATCTAAGCCCATTTTTGAAATTGTATTAAACAATGCTCGACCTCTAGGTGTTACAAGGCGCGACCCCCAGTACGTATGCTTTGCATTGTAGTCTCCAGCTGCCACGAAACAAGATCCAAGCGATTTGTAGAACTTCTCATACTGATCTTCGGTATCTGAAAATCTTGGAGGTGAGTAAATTGATGATATCACGAAATTAGAACAAAAATTTTCTACAAAAATATTCGTAGCTTGCATATATTCTTCACTAACGTTGTCAAGGATATAGTGCTTGAGTCTTGACTTAATTAGAGTTGCAGATCCACTGCATGCTCTCCCTCTAGGGTCCTTTGTATCAGGCATAGTGTAGCCATTTATTTTGAAACAGCTTCTCGAAGTCAAATGTGTCTCAGAGACCAACATTATATCAATATATTTTTCCTTAAGGAAGTGTTCAAGTTCATTTTTATGTTGGCGAATGCCGTTTGCGTTCCAGAAACATATTTTTAACGAGTTCATGGCTTGTTAATTAATGCTTGAAGCAGAGTATTCTGCATTCTCAGCATTTCTTGCATCATGGTAGTCATATTTGTTGTAAAATTATTTATAGTTTGCACCAAATTGTCAATAGTAGCTTCAAGGCGACTAAAGTTAAAGCTTGAGTTTGCATTCGTTGAATTATTTGGAGGTGGAACATTTTGTGGGGGAATAGAATTTGTTTTGGCAGCATCGGCATACGATACACGGGAAGTTACTGGTTGGCTCAGTTGCACAAAATTGGCGGAGTAAGCGTTTGCTGATTGAGATGGAGCTAATTTGGGTTTTTGCACCATAGTCTGTTTGACATAAGAGTACACAGGACAACCTCTGTAGTTAGCGGTATGATTACCTCCACAATTACTGCATTTTTTATCACTTTGATCTTTTGGCTTATTGCAACTAGCAGTGCCGTATAATTCGCAGCACACAACACAAACAGTGGGTAATTTACAGTATGTTTTTGTGTGGCCGTATTCTTGGCAATTATGGCACTGTACGGGACCTGATCGCTTATGTGGCTCTTCAACTGTGATTTTTCGGTATAAGAGGTATTTTAGGCTATAAATTGTGTGTGTCTGGTTTTTTTTCAGCTGTATATCATTCGGCTCCAATTCAACACGAAATAGAGGCTGGGGGATCGTCTCCCTCTTGATTATGTTGGTAACATTTTTTACCTTAAATCCTTGTATAATGAGTGCATCTTTTACTTCTTCGGGATTAACATAAGAGTCAATACCCTTCAATACGATCTGCATACCTTTGGCACTCTTAAGCTGGTACGTATAAAAACTTGTTTTATTTTTTTCAAATTCAGTCACTATTTTGCGGAAATTTTTTTCTTCGTATATTTGAATTTTAGTTTCGTCAATATTACCACGCTTTATTGGAATAACATGAAATGCGTTTTCACCAATGGCCGAGACTAATTTTTTAATTAGGGCGTTAGAATTTTTCTCTCTCAAATATATAGGTGGTGGCTTAAAAGACTTTTGCGATGATGCAGCGGGCTTGTCGTCGGTGAGTTGCAATAATGAAAAACGATTTTTACGATTGATAGATGATGCACCTGATGATTATCCCTAGACATCTTTGGAGCAGATGAAATTTTTGAAGAATTCGGGCTTCGCCCACGCTTTACCACTGTTATGTATCTGTCCATTCCGACTTGTACCTTGGGTTTCGAGCTACTTTTATCTGTAGTGATAACTTTATTAAGTGATGAACACGAGCCTGACGGAGATGATATTACTGACTTATATGAAGAAGTACTAGGCAACTGTAATGTTAATGAATCACTATTTGGCATTGGACAAAGCGAAGTTGATCGCTGACGAAAAATTGGATTTGTCGTTAAAAAAGTACTTTCATTAGATTTATTATTTGTATTATTTTCATTGAGAGCTTCAGAACTCACAGTAAAATAGGAATTTCTGCCGTTAGAACTCACTTCATAATTTTTTGTATTTGAGGTACTCATATAGAGTATTCCTCAAGGGCACTTTTTGTGTTTTTTGCTTACGGTTTTTTTTTTGTTGTTTTTGTAATTTATGATTGTTTATTTGTTTTGAGTTACTCGTATAGAGTATTCCTCAATGTCACTGTTTGTGTTTTTTGCTTACGGTTTTTTTGTTGTTTTTGTAATTTATGATTGTTTATATGTTTTGAGTTACTCGTATAGAGTATTCCTCAATGTCACTGTTTGTGTTTTTTTGTTTTCGGTTTTTTTTTTTGTTTTTGTTATTTCCACTATGTAAAAATATTTGCAAAGCACATAAAGCTTATTTATTAAAGTCAGTATGTACCTATTACAAATAATATGCACTACGAATATTTTTTTTGTATAATTTTTTGTTTGTTTAATAAGAATGTAAGAAAAATTCCGCTAATCGACTATTCACTATGAAGGTACAACGAGAACTCGAAAAATGTTTCTAGGGAATTAATTCACGTTGAAGCTTCCCTAGATCTATCGTCCGATCACTCTTCCACGATCGCTACAATCTGTAGCCCACAGAGAAGTCTTTTACCTCAGTCATATGTGAAAATAGTCAGTGTTAATTGGTTGCGATTCAAAAAATATCTTAGTAGTCATTGTACTGAAAACATTAAGCTAAGAACTCATGATGATGTTGAATCTAATATTGCCAATCTTAACGAAAAAATTAAGCAGGCTGCTGAACATGCCACTTCCTCCCATCCGCAGAGTGGGTTTAATAGGATATATTCTACAGATATTTAACATCTCGTATGTGAAAAAACAAGAGCTAAAAGAGAATGGCAACAGCACAGATCACCCCAAAATAAAATTAGGTTTAAGGAGTGCACTAAAAGACTCCAAGAGCTGATTGCATATGAAAAAACTGCATCTCTTAAAAACTATCTGGAAAATCTCGATGTCACACCAGCATCTAATTTTTATTTGTGGCGCGCTGCGAAAAGAATTAAAACGCCCGTTGATTTTAAACCTCCTCTGCGCACTTCTACCGGAGTTTGAGTCAGAAGTGATATTGGAAAAGTGACTTATTTGCAAAGCATTTAAAATCCGTATTTACCCCAAACACATGTACTGGTGTTGTTGATTTTCCAAATGTAGTTGCGCTTCCCCCTCGAGCCCTAAAATTTCAAATGTGTGATGTACAAA